>CAVNYN010287390.1:45114-222624 GCA_963692815.1 Nyctanthes arbor-tristis
GGGGGGTGGTGGTGTGGGTGGTTGGGGTGTTTTGACTTCAGAATCTATGAAAATTGAAAGTTAGATGTAGGTTGGAATGTCGGCTTTTCCTTAATTATATGTTTCCACATTCCGTCATCAAGTTTATCTTTTGTTCAAAAAGGGGATCTCGCTGCGATTTCCTCGCTTGCTTCGTATCCGAGAAGATAAGAGTCCTGAGCAAGCTTCATCATCTGATATGGTATAAAAGATACCTTTTTATTGGTTTTTCCTAATATCTTCTCAGAGCAGCTTGATTTTTAGTGTGTTGACTTCACATTTGGTGTTGGTCCCATCAGGTTGCTGAGATGTATACTGCTCAGAAGCACACCCAACGAAACAATCAAGATGAAAAGGACGACGATTGAGGAATTTAGCAAATCGTAGAGACTCCACGTGCATGGGTTGGAAGACGTGGTATGTGGACAACTTTGTTAAATCTAACGCGACTGGATGGGATGACAAAACAATTCATCTATATTTTCCTGCACGTCTTTCTTCTTTAGTCCATCCGGTAAACATTTAGCACAGCATTAATCGATAGGATGGGAGAAGGATGATGATAGTGTTTCAGTGTCATGTCCATCTGATTTTCTCTATCAAACGCGTAATGGAAAAATGTTTACAAACATTTAGCATATGAATATGTTATGCCTGGCTGGATTATGACCTTACAGATTAGATACTACTATATTGATTCAACTGAATGAATTGTGGGTCAAGAGAAAAGTGATCCGGCCATTGAATTTGAGTGTTCATTTTTGGCGTGTGGACCAGTTTTTGAAATGATTTCCTGGGGTTGGACCCGACCCCTCGGAATTTGTCCGTCATTTTCTGCTGAAAGTTCGTTTCTCCATCTGTTTTTTCATTCCCTACTGAGCCTCCTTAAATATATTTCTCAATATTTTAGGAGAAATTCATCTTTGTTTATTTTATTGTTATCGTTATTTTTAAGGGAAAAAGGGGACAGCCTCGATGCTATAACTGGTGCAATTCTACACAACATGCTTTTTGGAATAATGTTGAGTAACACCAATGGTACCTGGCACCAATCTAAGTGATAAAATACAGGACTTTAAATGATAAATGAAGTTAAAAGACGTATATATCACTTACTTGTTTTGACTTATCATTTAATACCACTAGGACTTGTACTAAATTCCAGTAATATTATATGGCATTATTCTTCTTAGTAATATTATTATATGGCATTATTCTTCTTTTTGACGTTAAAGTGAAATTGATTTGCATGTCAAAATATCTATTTATTAAGATGGCAAGTGACTTATGTAACAACATTTTTGGTAAGTTTTGTGAAAATTCGGAAGCTTTGATTACGAGTTTAGCATGCTGGATTAAATTGCATTTAAAGAATTATTAAGACACAATCCATCGAATAATAATAGGTAGATGGTAGCCTTTGTCGTATTTCCGCATCAAGCTTTAGATTCTGATTCAATTTTTTTCACTTGCACAATCAATTTTTGGCAGCCTGTACAATTGCTTCTTTCACGTGTAAATTCCACCCTCCTAATCTTGATTAGTAACTCTGGAAATTGATCAGTACAAACAAAAAAGCGGTAAAATTTTAAACCGTGTTAATGCAGCAGACCAACTGTTCGATATTTAGGCTCAATGGAAGGAGCAAACTCGACACATGGACCTCTTGTCCTGCCCATCCTGCCACAGTTGTTTACATTGCTCGTCATAATTAAATTGCTTGATGATTCCTGTTGAATGGGATGAGTTTGTTTTAGTGGTGGTGGTGGAATCTGATGGGTGTCAAGTGGTGGTGGAGGGTGGTGCCACTGGGGGAGAGGGCCGGCAAGGAGGAGGGTTTGGAGCAGTGGCCCTGCTTCTATTACTGCTTGCAAAAGCTTGCCTTTTGTTGGCAATGGTCTGTTAGGCACTATTGGTAACTCTGCTGAAGTAGCAGAAGGTGGTGTTGATGTCGCCATCACCCGGGTTGGTGATGAAACCATGCTTTCTTCAAAATATGAGGAAGGAAACCCATCAATTCCTTCTCCGGGCTCATCTTCAACTTCAATGGTTTTTGTGGTTGATTTTTGGAGTAAAAGATTCTCAGACAACATTTTTTGGCATTTGTATTTTGCTTCATCCCTCTCTCTGATGGCTCTGCTAAGCATAATCTTGAGTTGGAGTATCTGCTCATCTCTCAATTTGAGCTCCTCTTGTGCCTTCAATCTTGTGTCCTCCAACTCCTCAGTCAGCAAAACAGATTGCCTCAGCTCGTCAATACCCTGTCCAAAACACATCCGTATCATGTCTGGTAATACGAATACAAACAGATTTGTTGTCTATTATGCTACACAATCATGTCACATTTGACTGAGAACGACGAGAGGAAGAATGAAGATGCATGTCTAGTACCTAGTAAGTACACTACATTGTTGTATCCAAGATAATAAAGAGATTTTTCTCACCTTTTCTGGAGAGAAGTTAAGCCAACTGTGAGCTTCCATGCCTTTCAAATGGATAAAGTGGAGGGTGGGGTAGGATTAGAGAATGAGGGAGTGAAGGCATAAGTGTAATTAGTTACGCTCCTTATAAGGACTACTTAATGGTACTGTTTTCTTAATCAAAATCATAGGTGTGTGAACTATATTTTCTAGGTAGAAGTTGTAGAATATTGGACTATGGCACAACATGCCAAGAAACTGCATAGGACATACCTAAAATTCCTTGTAATTTCATTTGACTAAAATGTCTAATGTAAATATGTCCATGTCTAGGGTAGACAGAGGTGTCAAATTTTTGGGTGGATAGTCATTTGTTTCGGGCCAAGGTAGTCGGGTTGATTGTCAACATTGTTCTATATTTGGATATTATTATGCACGTTAAGATTTTACTTAATGTCCCCCCGTGGGCTAACAAACAAAACAACCATTTTACAAAAATAAAGAATAATAATAAGAAAAAGAAGCAATGTATCCATCTCATACAATGTCAACGTGAAATTATTCAACAACTTCACACATCAACATGTATATTTGATGGAAAATACGACGTGTGCTCTTCCGATCTGCAATCTTTTACAAAATAGGTGAAAATTTCAATCTTACTCTTGTATATTGTATTGATTGGGGAAAAATAATTTAAAGATAAGGTAATAAATTTAACTTATTTTGTTAACAATTGCGTGAATGATTGTCTATAAAATATTGGATTCAATACTTGATAGCATTATATATATGTATACACAACTGCTATCTGTAAAGGAGTGTCATATATGGCTCCCGGATCAAAGAGCCTCGCAATATCATTCTACGTCTTACCTTTTTTTGATCCAATTTTACGACTTACTTTTAAGCTTAACTAATGAGCGAAACATTTTCAAATGCAAATGTGCTAGAATATGTGAAAATGTTCCATTTTCCTCAAGGGTCAATTTCGTGTTGAAAAGAAAAACATTTGTTAGCAAATTCCTGAGCACATGGGCTGCCAATTTTTTTTTAAAGTTAGGTCTTAGTCCACCCACCCACTATTTGAATACAGAGTACAATACAA
This sequence comes from Nyctanthes arbor-tristis, assembly GCA_963692815.1. Classification (NCBI taxonomy): domain Eukaryota; kingdom Viridiplantae; phylum Streptophyta; class Magnoliopsida; order Lamiales; family Oleaceae; genus Nyctanthes; species Nyctanthes arbor-tristis. The sequence goes on from CAVNYN010287390.1 coordinate 48,661, forward strand.
ATACATGAAGAGACTTTGACGCGTAGAATTGAGAGTTTTGATGTAGCACCATATGTTATTGCACTATATAGTGTCATATGACTATGTAGCGTGTATCAAGACACGCTACATGAGAAACCACACCTATATGATTTGCATCGATACACGTCACATGTCCATATGATACCATATAGTGTCTTGTCATATATATATATATATATATATATCGTTTTAGTAGAATTGGTGCCCACAATACATCATCTTGGTAATTTGGGGGCCTGACAAATATTGCTATTAGGTCCCAAGAGGGGCCCTAAACAGCTTGATCCATCAAAAGTGTAATGAGTTTGAGAAGGCCTACTTATACGCTTGTTTTGTTTGTTTGTTCGTTGTTCTTTTTTTTTTTTGAAATAAAATCGTTAGTTTATTTCATTTCATCAAGATTGAGTTCCATAATAAAATCAAGAGGAGCTTCCCTCCATACACCCTAGAAAAAACTATGAAAGCCAAACTTTGCTATACAATGGGCAACATTATTTTCACTTTTAGTAACTAAGTCGCATTGAGGTAAAGAGAACTCCATGAGCTTGACAATCTTTTGAATCACAACTCCCTCTCTTCACTTCGTCATTTGCATCATGTTTGAGAAGTGCATTCACGACCAAAGCGCTATCAGATTCAAATTCAATAGTGGATATTTTAAGTCCCTCTTTAATTACAACTTAGATACCCACTACAATAGTCGATCTTTCTCCGATAAAAGGTCCCAAGCTTCCATAAAGAACAGATGGTCACCCGCATCATTTCGAACAATAACACCAAACGCAAAATGATTTGTCCCACATTTTGCAGCCTTGTCAACATTCATCTTTAACTTTCCCGAAACTGGGTTCGTCCATTTCATTTTCCCTGTTGGCATTTTCCGAGCTCTACCACTAAAACCTTCTATTGATTGCCTAGCTAACTTATATTCCATGAGAATGCTTGAAGTTGAAGCCATGTTCAGAGCATGCTTGGGTAAAGATGGAATTTTCTAAGATGATAGATAAGGCTCATTTTGGCTCCTTTTTACCCTCACGTGGCACGAATCTAAAAAAAACATCCCATTGTGGGGCTATTTTTGTTAAATTCGTGCCACGTGAGCGGGAAGACTCCTTAAAAAGAACCTTATCTAGTTTTGTAGCCGGACTCTGGGCAAGGATTGTCTGTTTCCATGAACTTTCCTGTTCCTTTCTAACTAACCTCTCCAAATTACCATCACAAATTCCTTAAAACTCTCCCAGCTGAAATGATCCCCGTGCTCTCAAGTTTCAAAATAATACCCCTTGAGGTAGAATGTTCGTTTTCCATCACAAAAGAGTAAAAAATACTTCCCTCCCACATCTCTGTATGCCGTTCACAAAAGAATAGTTTCACTAATCTGTCTGCATGTCCTTGAAGAATAAGCGGTCGATACTCGGGGGTTGCAATCAATGGCGGAGCCAGGGGGTGCTCCCCTGGTCCCAATGCAGCCCAAATTGGATTTTTTTTTTTAAGCTTGTAAAAAAAAAAAAAAAGAAAGTTATATATATTGGGTGATTAAACCATGTATACCATACGTCTCACTATTCCGGTGCATCCCCGAACAACACTTTGCTCCATCATTGGTTGCAATGGCCGGTTGATACTCCATGGTGCCAGGGGCGTAGGCAGGGGGTGGTCACCCTTTGCCCCGGCACACTCCATTTTTTATAAAAATGCATTTTTTGACCATATAAATAATTGTACAAAAAAATTTAATATACAAATTAGTATTAATTTACATTTTTGACACACACCGATATCGATGGCTGGCTCCGCTCCTAGGGGTGCGGCAGCTAACCGATACTCTAGGGTGTGTGACCGTCGATGGAAGTGTTTCATACTTTCAAATTAAGAAAATAAAATAAAATTAACAAAAAAGATTATAAAATATCAAATTAAAAGAAAATAAAAATTGGTAAATTTTAGAGGAATGGGGGTATTTTTGCAATTGTCCTTAATTTATAGTACTTATTATACCCCACTTGAGCTATATATCAAAAGCCAGCTTTGTAACGCAAAAATAATATTCCAGTGGGCCACCAAAGAGGTCCAATACAGGTTGATCCATCATATGTGTAATGCTTTTAACCAGGCCCAAAAGAAGCATATATTGGGTTGCTTGAAATTAATGGGTTCTCTTCCGCCCAAAATAATATTCTTCCCCAAGAGAGGCAGTAAAGAGGCCCAATACAGCTTAATCCATCAGAACGATAATCAGTTTAAAAGAGGCCAATATTGGGCAGAATGAAAATTTAATGGGCTCCTTCGGCCCAAAAACTCTATTGGGCCAGGGGAGGCCCGATAAGATTGATCCATCAGAAGTGTAATGGGTTTAAGCAGGCCCAAAATAAGCACCCTTTTGGGTGCTTAGAGGGATTTAGAGGGATTCATTCGGCCCAAAATAATATTCCATTGGGCAGCAAAAGAGGCCCAATACAGCTTGATCCATCAGAATTCAGAAGGTAATGGTTTAAAAACGCCCCAAAAAAAGCTTATATTGGGCAGCTATAAATTTAATGGCTCCGTTAGGAACAAAATTATATTTTATTAGGCCACAATAGAAGCCCAATAGGCCCAATAAAGCTTGATCCATCAGAAGTGTAATAGGTTAAGGCAGGCCCAAAATAAGCTTCTATTGGGAAATTTAGATATGGGACATTTAGATTGGCACAAAATACTATGGGAAATTTAGATATGACACCCTGTTTTTTCAATAAATTGCATATATACCTTAATTTTGTTTATTTTGTGGATTTGCACTTAAAGGTGGCATGTTTGCACCTATTTTTTAAGTGGTATTTTTTTTATTTTTAATTCTATTTGAGGTTTTTGAATTATTTAATATATTAAATTTATTATCTAACTATTATCTGAATGTTCTTTTTTAAACTTTCACGTAATATTATATAGATCACGTCTATAATATCTATCTATACATTTTTGAATTTAAAATTTAAAACATGTAAAATTATCCTGAGTTAATATCTTCTTTTTAGTTAGTTGAATATGTTATTTGCTTAATTAATAATGATAATTGGAGTTCATTATTTTTGGATTTATTTTTATTAATTAATTAATAATGTCTCTCTCCTCTGTGTTTTCATTTTTATCATTATCTGGCTGCGCTATTAGGACATTACCTTTTCTCTAGAAGGATTATTGGCTCACTCTTCATTAACATAATAAATTAATAAGGATTATACATGTGTACATGTTCTTGCTTATGTCAATTATAATTAATTGGATGAATCTTTTTGAAGTTGTCTCTCTTCCTCTTATCTCAGTCAAACACCATTTTATTCTCGTACTTGTTAGGGATCCAACTTGTTGGCTGGGACTGAGGTGGTGATTGTTCCTTTTTATGTTTGATGGATGCGTAGAGATGTCTCGTTCATATGATACTGGTACATGTGTTGATACAACTGCCATCTTGTCGTCGTGATACGACCGGATCAAATGATAAGTTATGTTGGGAGAGTAGTTGATATGGGAAGCCAACTTGTTAAGTTCATGATTCTTAACAGCATTTTCCATGTCGCTATGTCCCTCCCTTCGCCACTGGGTTCTACACCGGTTACTACATTATCTGTTGGGACTGAATTACACTGTCTATAGTCTAACCTACTTTGTTTAAGTAATGAGGTACTAATTTATTTCTGTTTCATTTTAATAGATTGGTGAGTACTTTTTGTCGAAGGAGCTTTAGTATAAGGGAAAGATCAGTGTCAAAACTAATAGCCATGTCTTCTCAACATTGAAACGGGTTTCACAACATTTTACAATGGAATAATCCAACGATTTTAAAGATTACAGGTAACATGATACTACCACATACCTTAAGACTGAGTGATGAAGAAGAGGGTCTTCACGTTAATATTTCTTCAAAGGGGTGAATGGACGTTAATTATGTATCAGAATTGAAAATTCTGATATTTAATTCCCTCTTGTATATATAATTGTATTTGAATTAGCCAGATGGATTTTGAAATTCGGTGGATTTTGAAATTCATGTTGATAATATATGTGATACCAACAAATTTGATCTTCTAACTGCATTCTATTAGATTATAATATCCGAGGATGTTGACGGATTCATTAATAATTAATAATTGCAATTATTTTTTTATTTTGGCTGTATAATTTGTTCTCAATAATAGGCTACATATTCCTGAGAATGAAAAGTGTATTTATGATATTTATTTAATCTATAGTGTATTACTGAAAACCTAGTATAGTTTTGACCCTTTTATCTAAAGCACCCAAATATTATTCCATTAGCCCTCAAGAGAGGCCAATACAGCTTGATCCATCAGAAGTTTGATGGGTTTACGCAGGCTCATTATTCTCTATCCTGTTATTGGGCTCACACTATTGAATTGGTCTATTGGGCCGGGTTAATTGGGATTTGTTATGGTTGTCTTCAAATTGGGCCTCTGAGGAAAGTTTAATCTGAAAATTTTGGCCCCATAACGCTATATACGATTGGGCTAATAATACAAAGTTAGGCCTCCTGTCCATTCGCCTTCTTAATTATGCCCGTCATCAAAATTCAGCTATTAATTGGGCCCCCAGTAAACAAGTATCCAATTATTTGTTCTTAATTTATGATTGGGCCCAGTTAACTAGGCTTCTCTATGCATATATTTTTCACTGGGCTTATATGAAAGTTGGTCAACTCTAGTCGGCCGCAAGACCTGGGCCAATAAAATCAATATCTTGTTGGGCTAGTATATTTTTTATTAAATTGGGCTTAGTTATCCATTTATCACCCTAACACTTGTGCCTAATCTATTAGGCACGGCAACCCATTATCTTCATAAATGGACCTATGGGCAGAAATGGGCCTCCGGAGTTGGGCCAGAAGAAATTGGACCGGCCTTGCTGTTTGGTAGCTGAAGCCTGGAGATAGCCTGGAGCTGGGCCCATTGTCGGCAATCCTTTTATTTGGTTCATACTATTGTCTAGGCCTATTGGGATGGGTCAATTTGGAATTTTCACTATCGTTATAATGACTTGCCTGTGAAGACCTTGGGCCAAAACATTTCGGCCTCATAACTCTATACAGTATTAGGCTAAAAATACAAAACTGGGTTCAACAAATCAATATCCAAATTATTAGGCTTATAATTTATGGCTGGGCCTCTCTATCCATATCATTTTACTTGGGCCCATCACTATAGTAGGTTGACTCGAGTTGGGCACAGGACTTCTACCAATAAATTCAGTGTGTTATTGGGCCTAGTTGTCCATTTACTAAGGGCTAACTTTACAATAACAAACAATATTTAGATGTCAGCATAAAAAATTTTAAAAATTGGGCAAAGCTGACATTTCCAATAATATTAACGTTAATATTTAATATTGACAATCCGTCCGGGCACCTTTGGCCAAAATACTATCATCTCGGAATTGCATACAAGCTAGTAAATTTTACATGTGTGGAAGAAAACACATAAGACAATATGCTCTTCCTAATTATGTATATTAGCGTGTGTCAGTCAAAATTAATAATGATTAGTCTACTTGTACATATGAGTGTATAAATGTGTTTACAGAAAGGGTGTGAAATTACAATTTCAAACCATAGTATGTAATGAAAGAACAAGAAAATATATGGATAGAATTATAATTTTACACGCTATCTGTAAATTTATTTGTACATCTATCTGTATGTGTAGCATTACTCAATTAATAATTGCCCTCTAACACATACGAGATCGGAAGAGCACACGTCTGGGCTCCGGTGGAGGTTGTTGCCCAAGCAGCCCACCATTTCATGTTTGCCAAGCAACCTAATGATGGTAGCCAAGTTACTCACTGAGTACGTTGTACTCATATCTTTATTTTCTACTATTTTGTAGATAATCGGAGGTAAGGAAATGGTCAAGCAAGCCAAGAACTGAAGCATGCCCGCGGATGGAAGAGGATTTTGCATGTAAAAGGGAATCTATATTTTGGTTATAAAAATATATCCAAACCAATATACGAGTGTAGCAACTTTTGTATAAATAAATATACCTATGTAAAAGCTTGGCCTTTCCGTAGTTTAGTTTGATAATAAATAAAACGCTTACCAACATAATGTGTTGTGTTATTTAACATTTTCTAAAGCTAAATAAAGTTGTATAAAAGTAGTTTTTGTAAGTCTCGTCCCCACAAATTGCACAATAAACGAAAAAGCTTCCGCTTTTGAGTATAAATTACAATAATAAGTGGTAAAAAATTGAGGGGGGCGTGACAGATCATGACAATAAATTTTCAATTATCATGCAGAAAAATGGATTTTTTTTTTCAATATTGAGAAACAATTGAAAAGATGAATGCCACACTTTCAAACATAGAAGACCAAAGATTTTGTAATGAAAACATTTCTTTTTATTTAGTATTTTTTTTGCCTTTTTATAGTTTTATACATCTATTATCGTGGTCTGATAGTAACTCTTAAATATGTTATTAATCTTTATCGTTAGTATGAATGCTTTTATAGTTACTATACATACAATGTGCAACGCACATTTGAACGACTCGTATGATAATAAATAGAATTACTAAACCCAAAAAAATAGGTACGAAATTGATTCAAAGTTGAAAGTTTGGGAATCGAAGGTGAAAATTACTCATAAAAGAAGCACTTTCATTATATTGAGTTTTAGGTATAACACCAAAAAGATGTGTCTATTGTTTCTGGGCTTGAAACGGCCACCTCGTTGGTCTAACATCGGGACTCTAATACAATTCTTATTTAACGCTGATCGATAAGCCAATTGCACCAAATAGCAAGACAAGGTCAAGGCGAAATACCTAGTTAGTGCCAATTTATGAACCCTTTTTATACTGTGGTAGAAACGTAATTAGAATATAATAATTCAATTATTATTCATTTGCAATATATAGGAGATTTCACTCAACTTAAAAGTATCAAAACATATATATTGATCAACAATCAACCATCATAAGATAAACCATACGAATTGAAACTTTGGATGAAAATCTTTTCAACAAGTTCAAAATTTCCTTGAAAAAAGGAAAAATGTAAGATTCAAGTTCAAAGAGATAGTGCTAATTTTAAGTCTCAACATTAGAGATAGAACCATCCCTGCACTAACCTTTGTCGCTGACAGCACTATCTTTACGTACAAAGAATTATGTACAGTCCATTGTAGTTGAAACACCTTGACTGGTTGCGTACAGGGGCACGCTTCCACAACCCCAACAACCTCAATGTAAATTCTTCTTGTTATTATGCAATTAGATTAGATTAGTAATTTGTTACTTTAATAAGTCCATATAGTCATATACAGTCTTAATTAGTTACTTTTGACCATTGCTGATTTGTAAATCGAGAAGCCATTCAAACCGAACAATGTTCTAATTAATTCCCTTGCAACTTAATTAGTGTAATAATAATCATTCAATAATATTAGTTGATTAATCATTCATTTCATAAGTGCATATAATAGAGCTAGAAAAATAATACTGAAAGCAACATTTTTCAACTGATAATTGACAGACTAAACCAAAAGTAAAGGAAATACTAATATCAAATGCATTCGTAGGCTTTACTTCATCAGCAATCTTCATTTTTAAATCATTATTTCATTGAAATAGTAGGTCAAGTGCATTCTTGTCTTCACACATCATTCAGGAAGGTGGTAGTCAGGACATTGTTGGAAAGCAGAGATGCCTTCAAAAGTTTCAAAGCCTGAACAAGTAAAACATATGTAAAGTCAGTGAAAAGATAGGGAGATGAAAAGGAAAAAAAAAAAATTAAACGATATAGATCATGCTTTTTTTCCCCGAGGAAAATTACCTCATTCATCCCCACGGCGACCTCCTTTTCCTGTAGTTCACCCACTGCCTTAACGTTAAACTTGTTGAGAAGAGTTATGGTGGAAATGGTGGATACAGGCTTCACAGTCAGATTATCCATTATCATATAAGTCACCACGCCTTTCACAAACCCCCCTCCTTCACTTGACCCTTCAGCAATCGATGGAGGAGCAACATATGGCATAACAGTGGCCATTTTTCGGCGACAGCTTGGGCAAATTGCACGGGGATCATCAGTAACACTATAATCACAATAGGAACCACATCGATAAAAGGCTTTTGAAGTTGATACATCATTCTGCAGCAAGAGAGGAACCGAAGCGAAGGGATTTGGTGCATTTGGTTTCAGAAGTACATCCTTGTTCTGCCCCAGCTGAATGTAGCAATCATTCAGATTTTCAACACTGTCATAGAGATTTCCCAAGCAGCCCACCATTCCTTTTCTTCCAAGTACCCTAACAACAGTAGCCACAGGCAATGAAAGAATGTGAAAAATAAAATCGACAAAGTCCTTGCCAGCTTCAGCAAACAAAACTTTCTTGCCTTTTGTATCTATCAAAAGCTTCAATGCCACCTGTGATTCTGCCATACTTAATACTTTTGGAATGCTATCTCAAGAGTACTTGTTCAGTTCGAAAAAGTTTCAGTGTCTATTTAACATTGGTCTCTCTGGCTATTGAAGTATCCAAGATCATGGGAACCACACAAGTAATTAATCTCTGGAAACACTACCAAGGATTACTATTTGGTCAATATTGGAAAACCTGAAATTACCTGAAAATGATCACATATTGGAAACTGAAATATATGAAAACCGATGCAGAATATGACAACCTGATCATCACAACCTTAATGTGCTTGATGCGCCTTTTCAGTTCCTTTTTCCTTGACTGAATATCAAATCCCTACTAAGTACTAATCATGTTTTTAATATTGCTTCATAACAAATGTTCAAAGAATGGATACCATAGTATTGAATAATTTATGGTATTATAAAGAAAGTATTTAATGGGACATGCAATGAAAAGGATCTAATGACATACGCTTATATGGTGTGCTAAATGTGGGTCATCTAGCACGCTACATAAACATTAAAGCATCTATATATTGGTAATGTTAAATTAGGTTGTTAGCGAAATTGTTAATTAAGAATTCAGAATATTATCTATATTGGTGGTGTTAAGAAAGTTGTCAAAAAAAAAATCCTTTTTATTTGTCGGTTGAATTTGTTGTTGACTTTAACAATAATTTTAACAACTTTGCTTGAATTTAATGGTTTTGAAAAATTATTTTTTATTTATTTAATAAAGTTTGACTAATAACTCTTGAAAATAATAGAGCCAAGTTGGACTTGTGTAAATTTTAGTGATTTTGTTTAATACATTATATATATATATATGTAACACTTGTTAAATTTAACTTGTATATATTTTAACTACAATTTAAAATGCATTTTTTTTTTACTTATGATGAATAGTTAAATTTAACAACACCAATGTGGATACTCTTATGTCGTTAGATTAGATATCTAGTAGTAGAATGACATTCACTCTTAACTCAATGGCCCTAATCTTTCACTTTCTATAAATTTCATAGTTCATCGTCGGTAACAAGCAAAAGCAACCCAGTAAACATATGCCTACTTGAAAAATCCCAATCCAATGTGATAATACGAGTGAAATATTTCCACATCCTATACAAGAAAATAAAATAATGCATGCATTAAGCTTCCATTGGCAATATCTTTTGGTTAGAAAGTGGGTCGGCAACAAGGAAAAGATATCATTTTGGATGGACTAATTTCCTCTAACAAATGATCGATAAGCTGCCGAATTAATGCACCAAATAGCAAGATCTATTGCCAATACGCAGTTTGTGTATCAAATGTATGATCAAATGTATCACACTTCAAATATCAGTAGATATCGATGTTCCAAAACATACATATTGATCAACAATCAACCATCGTATCAAAATATGTAGATATATATTGATCTTTTCAACAGTTTAGCTAGTAGCATTCTTGGTTTCAAGTACGCCATTGAGGAACACAGTGGTTAGAACATTGTTGCAGCGCAATGATGCCTTCAACAGCTCCAAAGCCTAACAAAATATATTAATTACAAAGCATCAAATGAATTACAAACCTAACCAACTCTAAGATATAATTAATCAAATCATGAGTGTAATCACTTAAAAATAGCTGGGGAAAGAATTAAACAAGAAATATATGTTATTACCTCCTTCGTCCCCAAGTTGGCCTGTTTTTCCTGAAGCTCTCGTAGTTCTTTGACGTCAAACTTGTTCAGCAATTCAATGGTGAACATACGGGACACAGGCCTCACCATGTAATTAGTCATAATACCTTTTACAAACCCAGCTTGTTCAATCAACTCATTTTCTGATAATGGATAATTAGCAACATAGCAGTTCTATTCACCCGCTATACGCACACTTGTCGAGTTGTGATTGGACAACCCGCTCACAGTAAGACAACCCATATGTGAGTTGTCCAATCACAAAACACCACATAGGACGACGGCAGGGTACCCACCAGACGTCCGGCGTTTGATCAAAATTGAGCAACATAGTCTAGTTTCATGCTCATAGCACGGCGACAACTCGGGCATGTTGCACAGGCATCATCAGAAACTACGTGAGTGCAGTTGCTACATCTATAAAACTTCTTAACTGATGGATTTGGTTTATCGAAGAGCATAAGAGGAATTCTAGTAGTCCAATCAGGTGCCGTTGGTTTCAAGATTATGTCCTTGTTTTGCCCCTTCTGCATGTAGGCAACACGAGAAAGTCTTTGGTAAGACAGGCGTATACATCTGTGTGGTAGGACATCTATTAAATAAATGACAAGTGGACAATTAACTCTCATTGAATCCACATAATCAAATATGAAACTGAAAATTAACCCCAAAATCTGTCTCCTCCCTCTCCGCCCCTACGTTTTCTCTCTCAACCTTTTTTCTTCAATTCTCGTGGAGCACAAGCATTTTTCTTTAGGTTCTCTCTACTTTCTCTTTCGCTGTGAACCTCTTTCTTCCCTCTTGGACTCACATTTTCTGATAGTGAATTAGTAATATATTTGTTCACCAAATTTAATCACCAGAAGTTGAGACATGATGTGTTCGAAGTTCGATTTTGCACGGAAGAAATTTTTCCCCATTAGAAGTTGCCGCTAGCAAAGATTTATATATGATTTATGAAAAAGACCTATGGGTAATAAAAAATGAAAGGATCATCTATATTTCAATTTTCAAATTTTGTGTAAGAACAGTAATTTTTCGTAAATAATTCTAAATAGCGAAAGTTTTGAGGAAATTTCTTGTAGTGAGTTTTGAGAGAAGAAGAAGGGAAGGGTTGAGAGTAGGGGTGTGAAATGGATTGCAGAGGAGACAGGCACATCACTGGTTCTGCTTACATTCGCTTCCGGAGAACCTTTGGCTGTTTCCGGTAAGACTCCCATCGGCATAGTGCTCTTCGGCGAAGAATCCGTGACCGTGAGAGAGGTTCAAAGACAAAACAGAGGAGAGAGATTTTGGAGATAAAATCCAACTGGATAAATGTGCTTATGTGGATTCAGTAAGGGTTAATTGTCCACTTGTTATTTATTTAATAGATTGTCATACCGCATAGACATATACACCCATCTTACTGTAAACTCTCTCAACACTCAAATCCTCGAGGCTCTCGTAGACATTTCCCAAACAGCCCACCATTTTACGGACAGAAGAGAAGAGGCAATGAGAGAATGTGAAATATGAAATCGACAGTGTCTTTGCCAGCTTCTGCCAATGAAAACCTTTTGCTTTTGGGATCGATCAAAAGCTTCAAACTCAGTTTGGCGTCTGGTTCTGCCATAGAAATTTCTGTTTCTGAAAATTTGAGAATATATCTTTTTTTAACTTAACCAGACGACGAATGGGTATTACTAATGAAGCATCGTTTCTAATTTATAGAAACGCTTTGGGTTTCCAGTTTTATGTTCTGGGATTATCTGGCGCCTACTGAACCAGAACATGGGGTAGCGCAAGAGGTGTTAAACGTTGGAAATGTAAACGTAGCTAATTATGGCAAAGGATGATCGACTATTCAAATGTACTATAGCTATTAGTAGCAGATATTGATCGAAGTCTTGAATTTGACATAATGATCATCAAGTTTGTAAAAACCTTAATGTGCTTCATCTTCCCCCTTTTTTTTTTTTGGGTGTGGTGGGGGAGTGGGGACAAAAATTAAAATCATGTTTCTAATGTTGCTTCACATACTAATGTTCAAATACCAGGTAGAATTGAATAATATTATCAATAAAGTAATAATAGCAAAAAGTAAAATATTTGATTGGTTCAGAACATGTACCCTAAACATGTCATCGTCCCTAACAAGCAAAAGCATCACAGTAAGTACACAGGCAATGCGCCTATGCCTAAATGAAAAATGCCAATCGAATATTCTATCAAAATGATAATTCAAGTGAAATATTTCCCGTCCTATAACAAGAAATCTGATGCAATTGAGTTACAATTATCCACTCTCATGTTGAAAACTATGAACAAATCTTACTACCACCTACAAGATACCAGCCATTGAACAAAAGATGAACTTACAAAGAATTGGACGAGATTACCTAAAGACGTACAAAATATATAACCTATCAACAAATATAAGTGCTATGCAGATCCATGTATCAAGTGGTAGTTCCATTGATTCTTTATTATTCTTAAAGCAAAAACAACATACCAACAGATAACCTGCAGGCTCTTATAAGCTCCTTCTCTTGCTTATTCTCCACTTCACCTCCAAACCAATTACAGAAAATCCCATCTCAACCACTTCTCCATTTCCCACCTCTCTCTTTCTCAATCTCTTGAGAGTTTTTAAGAGAAAGAGAGGGGGGGACCGGAAGAAAACTTGAGGTCTCTATGTAAGAATGAGGCTTTTGCATAACAATACAAGGCATAACAGAAATGCAGAGAAGAATTTTTGCTGCAGATACTTCAAATGGATTCTTTGGTTTTCCTTATCTTTCTACTTTTTTGGCTCTTTTCTCGTTACCCAGAACAAACCTACCACCTCTGTTTCAAGAAACACTGTTTCTAAAATCAAAGCTTCGCGTGCTCTCACTGAAGAACCATTCCTCAACTCCTCTCTTTTCAAGACTAGTAATCCCTTAGTTTACACATTATTGAAGGGGATGAAGATTTATGTTTACGATTTACCGTCGAAATACAACACTGACTGGCTAAAAAACGAGCGTTGCAGCAGCCATTTGTTTGCATCAGAGGTTGCCATACACAAAATCTTGATGAACAATGACGAAATCCGGACATTAGATCCATGGCAAGCTGACTTTTTTTTTGTCCCTGTTTATGTATCGTGCAATTTCAGCACTGTCAATGGCTTCCCTGCAATTGGCCATGCCCGTTCTCTCATTTCTTCTGCTATTCGGCTCATCTCCTCTCAACTTCCCTTCTGGAATCGAAGCCTTGGATCCGATCATGTTTTCGTTGCATCCCATGATTTTGGTTCTTGCTTTCACACCTTGGTATGCAATTGAATCGGTTACAAGTATTGAAAAAGATAAGTTTTTTATATGGAGAATAATCTGGGTTTTTATGCAACTTGTAGGAGGATGTGGCGATGGCAGATGGGGTGCCAGAATTTTTGAAGAATTCCATTATATTGCAAACATTCGGGGTGAAATATAAACATCCATGTCAAGAAGTAGAGCATGTGGTGATTCCACCGTATGTTTCACCGGAAAGTGTACGGAAATCCCTGGAAAAGTCGCCATTGAACGGCCGTCGAGACATTTTAGCGTTCTTCAGAGGCAAAATGGAACTTCACCCCAAGAATGTCAGCGGTCGTTTTTACAGCAAGTAATAATTCCTTGCTGAAACCAACTCTTTCCATGGCGAACTGACTTCTCAAATGGCGAATTTAACCATTGCTCTCTTTTTTCCAGGCAAGTGCGGACGCAAATATGGCGGAAATACGGCAATGACCGGAGTTTTTATTTACAGAGGCAGAGATTTGCCGGTTACCAGTCAGAGATTTTACGGTCAACCTTTTGTCTGTGCCCATTGGGATGGGCCCCATGGAGTCCAAGAATCGTTGAATCGGTTGTTCTTGGATGTGTGCCGGTAATCATAGCGGATGGTATCCGCTTGCCCTTCTCTTCGGCCGTGCCGTGGGCGGAGATATCACTCACGGTAGCGGAGAATGACGTGGCAAGTCTGGGAGATTTACTTGCAAACGTGGCGGCTACCAACCTCACTTCCATCCAGAAGAGGTTGTGGGACCCAGATGTTAGAAACGCCGTACTATTCAACGATCCAATGGTTCTAGGCGATGCTACGTGGCAGATTATGATTTTCTTAGTAGAAAAACTTGAGAGGTCTCACAAGAAGTCAAGAACTCAATACCAATAGACGGATGACGCATAATTTATAAGTGGGGTTCTCTTATGACCCTACATTTGTGTTGTACATGTGAAATGAAATAGAATAACTTTTGTTGGAAAATAAAGATAGAGCAATGAGCAATCGTAGAATATTTGTAGCGACTGTCACGTACTAAAAGCATGCTGGCATAAACCATAACTAAAGTTGTTAGTGTCTCGATTAAAAATGAGCATCTCATATATTTGGCAAGATTGTCTCATCAAATGACACATGGCGAGTTTATTAGACACTTGATAACTGAAATTTGCTAATAGAGAAATCCCGGGTGACTTATTATTAGCAATAAATTCCAAATTAACAAATTATACAAATAATAATTGAAATATATAACAAGTTGAAATGGTTAGCAGTATGCTATACTGACTTTGTGTGTGAAAATGTAAGGTAAATTGTCTTCTGCTTTAACTATATTTGCCTTAATATGCGTATTTATTGTATATTTAGTCCATTTTCACTCTCTATGTGTAAACCAATGTCAGGTGATTTTATTTGAATGGATGGAAGGTCGTGTTCATTGTCATATATTCAAGTTATAACGGTTAGCCTTTAGGTAATCATATGTTCATTCTTTTTCAGTTTAGTAAAGTTGACTCTTTGTAATTTATATTGCTTTAAGGTGCTATATAGTCATGGATGAACGGCATTGAGGTGGCTATATATTCATTTTTATTTTGATGATTTATGTGTGAGACATATTGAAATTATTCGACAACTATTGTGTTCTTGTGAGTTGATCATTGTTGGTATTTCTTGTAACAAGTTATTTGGAGCCATGATGTTTTTCCCCCCTTCTGTATATAAATTTGGCCATAATAATTCTCATAAAGATAAGGCATTGGTTTAGTTCATACAAAGATTAGCTTTTTGTCAGATCACATATGCGTTGCGTTGTAGTATATACATATTCGCTGTAATCTAACTTAAGAATTTTAATCAACTATAATTATTGTGGAATTTGGCTATACAATAATAGGAATGGTGGAGATTATTAGTCCTTTTATTTATTCTATTTGCCGTTGTCCGACTTTTGTATGGACAATCTATGATAAACGAAGTTCATTGCAATGATAAACGGAGTTGCTTTTATGTGTTTGCAGAAGAAATAATTTTGTATGAGGAAATAACATTTTAAGCATCTACTTAATCATTGAGTCATTCATCACCTACTTAGTAAATGTTCTCATGATTTTTTTTTTTAAAAAGTACAATGGAACATATATTATATTATTTTTCATTGTCAAATATCCATAACTTTCTATTCCATAATATGTGCCCGTTGCACAGGTGCGGTACGAGTAGAGAATAATAAACTTAATAGTAGGTTTCACAACATTTAAGTTTTAATTTGATACAAAAATGAATAATTGAAAAAATCAGTAAATGTCTACTTGCAAACAAATTCTTCAGCTCATCAGTTTTCGATAAATTATAAGTCTACAAATAATAAATTTTCACAGTTTAAAATGAATGAATATGTGAAGATTATGAAAAAAAAGATCCAACAATATATGATAGAGCGCTATATCTAGTGTCATATGACTGTCTACCATGGAAAGTGATAGCAACATTATTCAACTTGTAACAAGAAAGAAGTGATCTTATTTTGTGGGCCAAATTTTTTCATCAGTGGAGTAAAGAGTATCACATGTTATTGTGCGTGTCAATTGATAGTTTCTGGAAATACACAAAATGGAACTAATGGGAGACGCAATGAGCAGAGAATAATTGCTGAAGATCGACAAGACAAATATATGTAGCTTTTGGGACGTGTCAGGCTAGACAATTGTATCACTTTCGATCACACTTGTTCATCTTGTCTTCGTATGTATGCATAAATATATGTCACGTAAAATTCACAAAATGCACTTAATGGGACAATGACATACCCGTAAGTAGCTAGAAAATTTTTGGGCACAATCATTTGAAAGGAAAAATCCTCATAGAATACTATTTGTATAACTTTTTCTATAATTTGTACAGATGTAATTATCCTATGAAATCTTACCAGTTTTCCTACAAAAATAGATCAGGCTCCTCTCTGATGTGGCTGCCTACTAGGCAAAAAAAGGGGACCCCCCTGCAACCTATTCTCCCACCTCTCATCCCGGCATTGCTAAGACATGGAGCTTATGAGAGCATCTTTAATGGGAGGGTGCATTGTAGTAGTGATGCGGAGGAGAGAGATAGAGAGAAGTTGATTATTTTAAGTAAATAGAA
This sequence comes from Nyctanthes arbor-tristis, assembly GCA_963692815.1. Taxonomy (NCBI): domain Eukaryota; kingdom Viridiplantae; phylum Streptophyta; class Magnoliopsida; order Lamiales; family Oleaceae; genus Nyctanthes; species Nyctanthes arbor-tristis. Next base: position 65,226 of record CAVNYN010287390.1, read on the forward strand.
ATAGAAAGAGGTGTAAAGAAAAAAGCGGGAAAAATGAAAAAGATGAGAGAGATGGAGATAAATTCAAAAATAATGATAAAATAGTAGTGGATTGGGTGAAGTAGAGGGTCTATTTGTGGACCTTACACGGGACTCGAGGGGGGAAATAAATGGCATTGAAGACGCTCTGAGGGATCCAGGGGAGAAGCAAAATCAACAACGTTCTCTTCCCATTTTTTGCTGCAGGTCCTACCCATTTTTGAATCAAAAATGACTCCCCCCCCCAAACCCCAAAACCCAAAAAAATCTCATTTCTTGCTCCTCCTCCACCAACCTCTATAACCATCACAGCAAGAACACCCATAAAACCACCACCGCCAGTAGCGGCGACCACCCACCGGCCTTCGACTGCTACTGCTTCCGTTGTTACATGAGCTACTGCGTGAAATGGGATTCTTCTCCCAACCATCAACTAATACATGAGATTATTGATGCTTTCGAAGGTGGGCTCCAAATGCAAACCAAGAAAGAAAAAAGCAAGAAAGAAAGAAGGAAAAGTAGGCGAAGTTCTATTTATAAATCGGATGAGTAGAAAGTGTCCTATCTGAGTAAGGATGGGTTTATTAACAAGTCAAACTCGTCCGCGCCGGAGAGTGACATTCGTGGTGGTGATCCAGCGGCGGAGGAAGAACTGGAAAAAGGGTTTGTCGGTGGCGGGTTTCTGAATTTTCTTGGGGAGAGATTTTGGGGCGTTTTGACCTGAACCTAGAAGAAATCAATGATTCAAGAATTCTCTCAATTCTTCTATTTTCATTGTAAAATCACAGAAATTTCCATTGGAGAAGGGTTTGCTGGTTCACGAAACAAAGAATTGGAGAATTGGGGGTTTGGGGGAGGTCAGGGAGTTTACAAACTGTCAAACAATAGGCCCAAGAAAAAAAAAAAGAGAAATGAAATTAAAAAAAAAGAAATAAAGATGACGGTGCTCCAAGTTGGCACCAAATTAAGAGGCAAGTTTCAGTCGGGCCAAACAGGGTTAATATGGGCCCAACCCGTTAAGACCCGTGTCAAACTTGAGTAGGGAAAAAAATTAAACTAAGGTGGGAAAAATTTTTTAAAAAAAGACAAGCCGGCCCTCTTGGCTCGGAAAAGGCTCGAGCCAAAGCTCGGGTCGAGCCTAATTTTCCAGCCGAGCCGGGCTTTGGCTCGGGCTTTTTAGGCTCGGTATCAAAAAAACCTTAGCAGAGCCCGGGCCCAAATTTTGGCTAGCCTAGCCGGCTCGACTCGACTCATTGGCATGCCTAATGCAGATGTATAGCGGATTATCATGTCATGCACATATATAGCGAAAGATTATTGGGACAATTGTGTAGACCTTCACATACAGATGACCCACAATGTTTAAATTTCTCTAATAATCTCCCGCCATACATCTGGTGGGAGATAATTTTTTTTTAGGGGGGAGGAGAAATACGGGAGAGATGTGTATGATTCGAATCCAGGACCTCCCGCTCGAAACATAAATATCTTAATAACTGCACCACTTGTTCGAACCATATTTGTACATATATACTTAAAGGGAATAATCTTAGAGCTTGTTTGATTTCCTTTTTTCTCCCAATTTATAAATTTACCTACCATTGATTTGACATTTGATTTGACAACTGTTCAATTACAACCACATATTTCACACTTTTTTACATTTCCAATATACATTCTACATCTTTCTTTATTATAAATTCCTCAAATAAATAGGATCAAACAAGCTAAAGAAGAATTTATTTATTTATTAATGACTTACTACATAAAGGAAAAAATATTTTTGCTCAAGAAATCGACCTCCTTCCTCTACCGTGATTTGGACTAGAACTGGTTAGTTGGGCTAGCCATATATATATATATATTATGAAAATATTCAAGCACCTCTCGAAAGTTTTGTTACAAAACCTTTTATCCCATGTAGCATGCATTGATGCACACTACGTGTATTTCAAATTTATGTGGCGTGCATAGATGCAAGCCACATGGGGTAAGAGGTTTTGTAATAAAATATACAAGAGGTGCTTGAACATTACCGATATATATTATACATTGGGGATATAAGAGAGGGGAAGAGCATGTGTGATTCAAACTCAAGACCTCCTATTTAGAATGTGAACCACTGCGCTAGCCAAATATTTAACTACGGTGGTTAGACCATATTTTGATTTAAATTATGGGGTAAAATTCATAAAAAATACCTAACCTTTGAACAATACATAAATTTCGTTCATAACATTTTTTTTCAATTCTTGAGTCTCTAAACTTTTTTAAAGTTCTCATAAAATCTCCATATAGATGCAACCCGTCTATTTTGAATTTTAAAGGGAACGAAAATGATATTTTTTACTCCACGCATTAAATAAAAAATAAAAACTGAATTTTTTAAAAAAAATAAAAGAAAAAAATAAAATATTCCTACTTTTCACAAATTTACCCGTGATAATAATTCTGATAACTCAAATTAAGAAAGACAGTGACAATAAACGATTCAAACCTTCTCTTAGATATGAATTTTTGTATAATAACTCTTCATTGATAATGTTATTGAGATGGGGCCGTCAATGGTTTTAATGGATTCTCAAGAAACCATCATCACTATGGTACATAATTTGAAGACTTACGTCAAGATGATTTAGAGGGCAATAATTCTATAGAGACATTTTTATTTGTCATTTTTGAGTGGCATTCTTATGTAGCATCTTAATAAATCATCTAGTCATTTAAATAATGGGCTCTGCTTAAAAATTAAAACCCCTAAATACTCCCTTCCCAATTCCCACACGCTTCTTTTTCCCTCTCACTGTGCATTGTCTTCTTCGTCCTCAAATCCCATGTCTCTTTGTCTTCCCTCTCTAGACTCTAGCTTTCAATTTCGACAAATAGTTGCATTTTAGAAACACTTCCAATGCACATAAAAATACTAATAATAAAAAAATAAAAGAGACAGAGAGAGAGTCTAAACAAAACAAACTATCACACCTCATTGTTTGTCGATCATTCTTATTAAGTGAATCACTTTTTATGGATAAACACTCATACTCACATCATGGAATGAAACAAACCACTGGTTAATTAATTTTCATATCGTTTTAAGTTCCAAAGCAAGTTTATAACTCAAATTTATCACGTCATTTAACACAAGTTTTAAACTCCCATGGTCCTCTTTTCATTTCTCATTTTTGTGGGGTTAGTTAGGAAATAAATTTGGTTATCTATCTTTTACTCATGTTTACTACACACTATATCAACATTTGCGTAAAGAACGAATTATGTTAACAAACTTGTTTCCTTCATAACTTGTCGAGTAGTAGGATTGGAAAACTTTTACATAGAAAATAGGTTTCCAATCGATACAAAAGTTATTTATTATAGTACACACTAAGTGCTACATATGCAAGTACCTAGTTTACTCTAATATCACGTTATCATATTAAGTGAAAAACATAGGTTTATCCACCATAAACCTATCATGGTAGAGGTGGGCATGAGTGTAGGCACAATATACATTAAGCTCGTAGGTTGTGCCCAAGTACATAAGGAATTGTGGGGCGTCTTTATAGTATTCCCATAAGTCCGTTTCTATTACTTGTGATATCCGGCTCCCACTTGAATTCTCACTCCAAGTCTCAGCTTGCTTTTCAAACGCCTTGCGAATAAACATCTACAAAATTTGTTAAATATTGAGTGAGTACTAGGTACCCCGTGAGTAATATAATGAATCAGTTTGCCATAAGATTTCAAGAAAACCATATTTAAATTACAAGTTCTATAAGCAAAATATACACAAACCTCTTCAAATGTATAATAGGGCCCGACCACTAGGATCACCAACTACCCGTAGTGCGCAATCAAATCATTCAAACGCCAAATTTCTCATGGCAAATGGATCCACAATAACTCCGGTTGACCCTTACCGAAGTTTCAGAAAACATTATCAATCAAAGCAGACAACATGCCAATCATTCTTATCCCGGGTCATAAAATAAGTTATAGCATGGGAATAATTAAAAGTTATTCATTACAGAACGGGTAGGGCAATACTAGTGAAGTGTGTGCAAGAAAACATTTTATTTCTTATCAATGTAAGACATCAATTAACCATTCTTTTCACAAAGAAATGGCATGCCAATGGAAAACCAAGCCATTAGTTACTCACCTTGTTTTTGTTCCTTGTAAAGATTTGTGGATGTTTAGATGTGGCTTAAATACCTTCAATCTTTGAATATTCTTCAAGTAAGATAGTTTTCCAAGTAGGGTCTTGTATGTATATGAGGAAAGGCTTGTTTGGAAGACAAAAGATAGGTTTTTGAAGGCTTCTTAAGGGTTATCTAAGCTCTCCTCAATATATGGATGAATTTTCCCAACTAGTTTCTAAAGGTTCTTGGATTCCACCAATGGAAGGGCTCCCAATTGTCCCTAAGTGCATTAATATCATCCTATGGAAATAGCTCCAATTGCACACTCATGAGAATTCTTGTTTCTTACAATTGCCAAGTGTTATCTCATTTTATTCATGTGAGCAAAACTCAATGGTCCAAGTATCATTTAGATTTTTCTATTTATCCCTTAATGAATCCTTCAACTTAAGACATTTTATAATTAAGTTCTAGGTTTTTTGACTATACTATTATAGTATTATATTTATTATTTAAGCCTTCTTTGGCCCCAAACTTGTTACCCGATTTTTGCCTCTATGTTTCTTTTGGTAATAATACTAACCAATGAATATAGTTGCTACAACTCAAGAAACCGTTTTCCGTTCTCATTAAAGCCTACGAGAACGTTCTCAATTTCTTACTAAGTGCTTACACAGATGTTTTCAAATTATTATAGCATGTTTTGTAAAATCACTTACCGAATCCTTATAGTAAATCATTATTCAAGGTTTACGTCAAAATAAACTTTTTCAATTTTTTGGAGTGTTACACAAACTGATTTTATTTTTGGGGGGATTTTCATAAATTTCATATAATCCCCAAAATCTGATATTTGAAACCTAAATCTACCACCCAAATCTTCATGAAAACAGAAGACTGCCGTAAAGGGCATAAAAATTCGAGTTTAGGACAATGAGTATTGTTCTTGACTATGAGAAATCATCTTGCTCCTCATTGACGAAGACCCCGTGACTCCTTCCTTTCTTCTCCTCATTGCTGTTTATGTTCTACAATTTATGGTTCAGAAGATTTCTACGGAAACATGTTGAAGTAGGGGCTTAGTAATTTGGCAAGCAAAATAGAGGATAAGATAATAAGAGAGGAAGAAGATAGTTTAGAGAGAAAAATTATGGGGATTAGAAGACTTGTGGAGATTGGGAAGAGAGAGAAATTTTGGGGTTTTAATTGTTAAGCGGGCCCACCATTTCAATGACTAAGTTGATACGGTCACGGAAGTACGAATTTAACAAAACTCTCAACATTCACAGTTTACCCCAAGAAAACCAATTTAGGATTCTAACTTGTCTAAAGAATTTCATTCGAACTTGCGATTAAATTAACGAACCACGAATTTGATAATACACCACAAAAATTACGATACAATTCTTAATAAAGGAGATTAATCTCTTGATCAAACATAAAAAATTAGAAACGAGAATTTAAATTCTCACAAATTTGACGAAGGGAAATACCCTAATTTTATATCTCAATGCCACATAAAAAAGTCATCTAAAAATGCAAATAAAAATGTCAGCTTAGAGAGAATTTGAAATCGGTAGGTAGATGCATTGGTGAGACGTATGAAAATACTTGAGACTCAAGTTTGGTTTTATGATAACTCAAGTTCCTAAAAATTTTATTTATTATTTAATCTAATTTGAATTTTCAAAAAGTCGACGACTCCAGTAGTAAAAAAAAAAAAACAATAATAAGTAAAAACATTCAATAGCAGTTCAGAAAAATTAGACAGAGAGAGAGTAATGTAACCGGCTAATTTAATAATGCCCGTCAACACTAAATGAGGGAAAAATATACTCAACAACAAACTAGGCCTCCACCAGAGTCTCAAATGATTAGGTGAATTGGCGGGTGCGCCAGACCCGTGCAACGCATGGGCGACGTTTGAAGGTCCAAGTAGCAAGCTACTTAGTGGCCCTTGCCCTTTGAAAAATTAATTTAATATTATGCGAACCAATAACCCATGCATCAAATGTTAAACTGATAAGAACAAATACTACATTTGATCTTGGCCAAAAGGCCGAGAAAGGTATGACTGTTTCCTCTTTGGGCCAGTTGGTATGACTGTTTCTTCTTTGGGCCAGTTGTGATATATTCTCTTCTTGCCACCGTCCTTAGCTAAGCGATGTGGGATCTGTATCCCTGGTAATATGAAACTCTGGCTTTTTAGAACTTTATATTATATTATATAATTTTCCCCAATTGATCACACTCGAATCAGGTTCCAAATCCAAATCCAAGCAGCTCAAATATACAATACAAATTCGTATAAAAGAGAAAAACCCAGATTGAAACACAATATGGAGAAAATGAAGAAGTGATATATTCTCTTCTTGCCACCGTCCTTAGCTAAGCGATGTGGGATCTGTATCCCTGGTAATATGAAACTCTGGCTTTTTAGAACTTTATATTATATTATATAATTTTCCCCAATTGATCACACTCGAATCAGGTTCCAAATCCAAATCCAAGCAGCTCAAATATACAATACAAATTCGTATAAAAGAGAAAAACCCAGATTGAAACACAATATGGAGAAAATGAAGAAGTGATATATTCTCTTCTTGCCACCGTCCTTAGCTAAGCGATGTGGGATCTGTATCCCTGGTAATATGAAACTCTGGCTTTTTAGAACTTTATATTATATTATATAATTTTCCCCAATTGATCACACTCGAATCAGGTTCCAAATCCAAATCCAAGCAGCTCAAATATACAATACAAATTCGTATAAAAGAGAAAAACCCAGATTGAAACACAATATGGAGAAAATGAAGAAGTGATATATTCTCTTCTTGCCACCGTCCTTAGCTAAGCGATGTGGGATCTGTATCCCTGGTAATATGAAACTCTGGCTTTTTAGAACTTTATATTATATTATATAATTTTCCCCAATTGATCACACTCGAATCAGGTTCCAAATCCAAATCCAAGCAGCTCAAATATACAATACAAATTCGTATAAAAGAGAAAAACCCAGATTGAAACACAATATGGAGAAAATGAAGAATTTTCTGTTGCCGAAGCCAAACCCGCAGCAGCTGCTGAGAGATTGGCAGCGTCGTCTCCGGCAAGAGTGCCGCAATATTGAACGCCAAATCCGAGGTCATTACTATTATTATTTGGGTGGGTTTTGCTTTTTCCAGTAAAAAAATTTGGTTGATTTAATTTTAGTTTATTTTCGTTGGTGGGTTTTGATTAGATATACAGAGAGAAGAGAAGAATGTGCAGAAAACGATCAAAGAGGCTGCTAAAAGAAATGACACGGGTTCTGCTAAGGTATAATTTACTCCAATCTGAGATAATATTTTCATTTCTTTATGATCAATGTTTTTATGTTAATGTAGTGAGTGATAATTTTTCTGATTACCTGGGTATATCTTGAGAACATCTTTTTCAATTCAAAGTCTATACGAGATTGATCGAGTTTATATGCTGAAGTTTTTATTTTTATCAGTTTCTATGTAATTTTGGAGGATTTGTAATACTAGGGATAAAAGGCTTGATCTTTTTGTTTCAATTTGACCCTTGTGCCGGGAACGATTCCTTTCTTAGTTTCTTTTACTCACCAGTTATTGACTTTATTGTTGTTAAACTTCCCATCACTATGAGTTAGAAGTAATACTTATTCTGTCGTCTGAGTCGGGTTGCATTCGTGCAAGCTACTACCATATGGAAGCAAGAATCCAGCCAGTGCTTTAGAGTCATGAAAAGATAAAGAAAATTATTGTGGTTTGAATTTCTGGAAGATTGTTTACCAATGCAAGCCTGTTTGCCTCCTGGAAATGCTGTAGATTTAAGAATTCCAATGGAGCTTGTTCAATTGGATGCATATTGCAGAGAAGCAATAGTTATTTCATTCTTGTCCTTTGGTTGTCTTAGTTCCTGCAGGACTTGTAAGTGTCACCCTTATGGAAAAATAATAGTCTTTCAATGATTTATTAGGTTTTCAGGAACTAAAGTACAATACAGCTAGACAAACTAACACCTTCTTGCATATAATGTCAAGTAAAAAGGAGAAAAAAGAAACGGCCTACATAACTAACATACTACATATTACTCATTGAATTTGTACTTCACATGCATTCTTCTACGGATCCAAGACTCATTCATTTATGATAAGATTGCTTGAGAACATACTTCATGTTGATAATATTGTCTTGTATTAATCTAATTCCAGGCACTTGCCAAAGAACTTGTGAGATCTAGAAGAACTGTGAATCGTCTCTATGAAAACAAGGCACAGTTGAATTCAATATCGATGCACCTTGGAGAAAGTGTAGGTGCGATCCATGTTTGACTCATTCATGCAGTTGTTTGAAGAATACTTTTTGTTACAGATCTACTTTTTGTCTTCTTCAAATAAGGTTTTGTCAACTTGATGGATTTATATCAAATCTCATTCTGCTTGCAAGGTTTGGCTTGTGTAAACAACGGAAAGATTAATTAGAAGAATCAATTTTCTTTTCTTTAGTTTGGTATTTAACATGCAAGTGGCATACAAACATGTTAACTATGAAGTCAAACACAGCATTAAAAAAGGCACTGTTTCAAAGCTGCAAGCATGTTTGATGATGTATTAGTCATATTGTTGGTGCTTGGTGCCATGACAGACCATTGATAGCAGAGTTTTCTCTCCTATGAAGATGGGCTGAGGAATACAAATTCCAGTCTTAACATCTTTCACGGAAAAAGGAAAAATTCCTTGGCCAACAATTTTACCCTCATTTTTCCCCTTGTCTTCAACGTTAAACAATTATCTTTGAGCTCACTTACAAAGGAAGTGAAGACTTGAGATTTCACCAACTAGCTTCTTTTTCGTCAGGACGCTTTTAAATTATAAATCCTGGAAATTTTGGACTTTAGGATTAGGGTTTCCTTATTTGAGTGGATTACTTGGGAAGATGCTGATAGGATTTAAAGGTTTCCCTTATTTGTAGCTCAAGATTAGGATTGTCTGGAACCCAGTTTATTTCCATATGGATATCTGCTTGGATATCTCGGTTGTGGTTTTTACTTTGCTTTTTACTGTTTTAACTTGAATAGTATCTCGATTGACTTTTCTCTTTCGATTAAATTTTCAGCTATTGCACGCACTGTCAGACATTTGTCCAAAAGTGCTGAGGTCATGAAGCTTGTCAATAATCTTATGAAGGCTCCAGAAGTTGCTGTCACTATGCAAGAATTTAGTAAAGAAATGACTAAGGTAATTTTGACCTTCTGTGTCACTGAAGAGATAAATATTCTCTCTTTTTTCCAACATAAAATGATATTATAAGCTGTGTTGAGACTTCATATGTCCATTTTGGGGTCTGTTGTGGAGGATGCATATGAAAGAGGGTGTTTAGTGTAGGACTGACAATTTCTTTGAAGATAATAATATGTCAGTAACCTGGTAAAATATCCATGATCTATTTTAAGTAATTGAAATTTCTCCTTTTAGATCCATACCGCCCTCTTTCTTTTCTGTCATGGAGGCTATAAATCTTAGGCTGTTGTATTGTAGCCTGGGAACCATAATAAATTTGTGAAACCATTGAGTGTGGCATATATATTTATACTGAAGGCATCAGGAGAGTGATGGCATATTTGTGCATTCACATGTATTTTGCTTTCTATTGCCAGTTCAATGTAATAAAAATTAAAATGTTCATGTCGTTTGGGAAAAAATTTATTTCCTCAAGTTACTGTTGACTGATATCAATCAAAATGCGAAGCTGTATAATTCAGAATGTCGTTTCTAAAAGAACGAGAAACTTTTGTTACTTCTATTTGTCTCAACTATGATCCCCCATGTCCTATATTTCCTTCCTCTAACTACAACAAAATGCAAATAGAATACCATATGTATCTTCCTCAATTTTAGTTGAGCAATCATCTGCTATCTTTATCTGAGAAGTCTGGTGGATTCGACGAATATAAATTCCAGACATGAATATGCCATATCTTAAAATTGAAGTAATTGCTTAAAGTGTGTGGATGCTAGAAGTTCATGTTACTGGATAAAGTGTGCTTGTGGAGCAGTCTTTGATTTGTAAAATGATTTTTTCAGATCATGTAATGGTCCTTAGAAATATTTACATTAAAATACTTCACCTGACTGTTCCACGCGATATTGATATGCGTAACTTAACTATTGCTCACCCGTTGACTAGCATTTAGAAGATACCATATTTTACTTTGTCTGATCTCTATTGTAAGTAATTGTGCATAAGATTTGATATGTATAGACTATAGTAGGGAGAACTATTGTATGGCAAAAAAAACAAATGAAATTTGTCTTGAGGTTTTCTTCTTCGCTTCTTGTGGCTAACTAGGCCGTGGTGTTATTACAGGCTGGTGTTATAGAAGAAATGGTGAATGATGCTGTTGACAATGCACTAGATTCAGAAGACATAGAAGAGGAAACTGAAGAAGAAATTGATAAGGTCTTAACTGCAATTGCTGGGGAAACTGCTGCACAACTTCCTGAAGCGATCAGGAAGGAGAAACTAAAGCAACCTGCAGATACCGTAGAAGATGCAGAGGTATGTTTGAAAGTGTCTTGGAATTATACTCTTTTCGTCCCTCATTTTTTGCGTCTTACATTGTGCTGTTGATATCAAACTGTAGGAGCCTGTTGATGATGAAGAGGAGATGGAAGAAATAAGGGCCCGTCTTGCCCGAGTTCGATCTTAAGCCGTAGTGATAAAATTGTAAAACTTAGTGATATAAATTATGTTTCTACTTCGATCACAGAATGTGGAAGCATTCTGTAATTATTAAGCAGCTTGAATGCCTAAACAACACACCCACAAACAACAAATTCATGTAACATAATGCAATATCAAAATTTCCATTTTTTCCCTCTTTTTTTTTTTTTTTGCCATAATGTATGTGTGCGCCAACGTTCCTGATAAATGTTGATTTTCTTATTCTTCTATATGTAATGAAGTAAAAAATGAAAATTCTTATACAATTTAACCTGGTATAAAGACACGTGTCGTTAATTGTCAAAAGAAAATATCAGAAATTGCATTTTTCGTATAATAAATTGATATAAACCCATCTCTGAAAACCTGTTGGGTTTCACACGGAAAATTGAATGCAGAAAAATGGGTAAATTTAATAAATAGTGACTGAACTTTTAAATTGTAACTATTAACTTATTATATTTTGAAACGTAACTTAATACTCACTGAACTTTCAACAAAGTTTACCATCTATCACTTCATTAACTCTAGTTGCACACATGGCTAACGGTGTTACACACGTAACTAACAGTGTAAAGTACAGACTAACTTTACTCACTAAATTTAAGAGTGTGTTAATAAGCACTCATTGAATTTTGAAAGTGTAATCACTCACTGAATTTTGAAATATAATTTAACACTCACCAAACTTTCAATCCATGACCATTTATTCACTAAACTTTAAAATGTAATTCAACACTCACCAAACTTTCAAAGTATAACTACTTACTGAAAACTGAATGTAACATGAACGGAACACTTGGCTGGAGAAGTTCATTAATTTTGGGTTTTGGTTACTGTTATGTAAGAAATTTATGGATTGCTTTATGCTAATGATGTCTATGTGTTGGATTTAGGACAGATCAGCGATCCGCTCGACTCCACAGTGTAAAGCGGATCGGGATTGTAACATATTTACTGACACATATAAAATTTTTAACATACTTTTAATTGGAAAATAAGAAATGAAAAGAAAAATGAAGATTTTTAATTTAATTAATTAAGAGAGTTAACGGTGTTAAATATGGGTTAGTGAAGTGGTCAGTGAGTCTCAAATTTTACAAATGTCAAGAAATTATTGGAGTAAAGTATTGAGGGTTAAAGTACTCATGGAGTACTAGAATTTTTTCCGTCAACTTCAACTTGAAAACATGGCCAAAAATAAATAAATAAAATAAAACTTTTTCCCCTATATAATAATTGCATAATAATAAAATTTTTGCTTGACAGATTTGGTGGATAAAATTACCCCCCCCCCCCAATTCAAGCCATCAGTTGCAAACTTGCACCAAATTATTTGACTTTGATGCGTCAAGGATCTTTGTATTTTTCTTACTCTTGATAATTTTCTAGCCATGATTTCCTCCCATACTAATGGTCCCAAAATTTTCCTTCGTTATTTTTATTTATCAAACTTAAAAACTCCAAACACACAATATATGTACATAGAAATATCTTTATTGACAATATATTCAAGAGATCTCTTTATATTGCTGATATCCTTTTCAATCTTCAAGTATCCAACACGTTAAGGAAAAATGGCTATTTTTTCTCCTTTTTCCCCCCATATATAAATTAAACTGTCAATGCATAATAATCACTTTAATCCCATATTTATTGCTCAAGTCTTTCTTAATTTAGATCAACTCCTCAAGTTTCATCCTTAGAGTCAGTCTTACAACAATGGAACACACTCTTTTTCATGTCTTTCTCCATCTACTTGTCCTTCTGCCTTTCTTTGCCACATTTTCTGTTGCAGAAACGAGAAATGGAAATAGTTTTTCACGTTCAAATACGGAATTCCCAAAAATACAAGCAGAGAAAATGATTAGAGAGATGAACTTGTTTCCTGAACTTGATGTGAACATCGTTGAAGACGACAATTCTGCACTGACAGCACCGGAACTCGTAGAGAAACAGTTTCAACTTCCTGTTCATGGATATCCTGGAAGTACTGTTCAGGACTTGGGTCACAGGGCTGGTTATTACAGACTTCCACACACTAAAGGTGCAAGGTGACATGTATAAATATTCCTTCAAGTTTTGAGTCTTTTCAACACCTTTTCTTGCAGTTCACACAAATTAGGTAAACAACTGTGTGCTCATTACAAAGTTTTCTTAACAGATTACAAAAGCATGTTTTCAGGAAAAGACAACATAGAATAATCTTGACACAGTGGCATGCATTGACAAATGAAACCTATTAATTTTTCATATTTGTCAAATTGCTTGGATTCTTGTACCAGGATGTTCTACTTTTTCTTTGAATCAAGAAACGACAGTGCTGACCCGGTGGTTGTATGGTTAGCTGGAGGACCCGGATGCAGTGGTTCAATAGCCCTATTTTATGAAAACGGTCCTTTCCACATAGCAGACAATTTATCTCTCGCCTGGAATGATTTTGGTTGGACAAGGTACTCCAATTTTTCCTTAATTTCTAGTTCCTCATTAATAGTTTCCCCGCCGATTCTAATGTAATTTAACCAGAAACTAGAAGAATCCTAACCATCCAAGTTTTTTCAAATGAATCAATATGTAGAAGATATTTTCTAATGGAAATGTGCATCTGTTCTTGCAGCTCTATTCTCTTTCCCACTTTCCAAATGTTCCTATGTTTATCTTGGAAGAAAGAAAATTGGCATATTCTTGAATGTTTTCATGACTGATACAATATGAACAGGTCTCCAACATTATATTTGTTGACCAACGCCAACCAACCGGAACTGGTTTTAGTTACGGAGATTTTGCTTTAAACATGAATTTGATAACCCAGTCTGATTATGACAGCATGGACCAGTTAGTTTCTGATTGTGTACATGAAATAAAACTTTGCGGTAATTCTTAATTCTATATCCATACTTGTATTATTATTATTTCCAAATCTATATTCCTTATGGAAGAGGTCTGCCTAATTTAGAAGCACATTGGAGAAACTCCCATGGGAGCAGCACCCCTCCTTGGGAGTTTGCCACATTATTAACCGGACAACCTTGGGAATGCTACTTATTAGGTGCTCATAAAAACAGAGAGCAAACCTTGCACGTAGAGTACAGGGGCAATCCCCTTAACCAAACCTTTCTGCCCTCGACTCTCATTCTTATTTTGTTTCCGTTAAAATGATTCATGGCAGAGAGTAGTGGTTCATCAGCTTGCTCCCAGGCCTACCTCGACTGCACCAGCATTTTCAATAGTATAATTAACATAGCCGGTGATATAAATGTAAGTAAGCACATTGCTCCATTGTCTAGGTTCACGACAGAGTTTATAGTTATTGTCTGCATGATTTTATCATTTTATTGCAGTACTACGATATTCGAAAAACATGTGAGGGTTCTCTGTGCTACGACTTCTCGAACGTCGAGAACTTCCTGAATCAGAATTCAATCAGACAAGCTCTTGGTGTTGGAAATATAAAATTTGTTTCATGTAGCATGGTTGTCTATGATGCCATGATAACCGACTGGATGAAGAATTTTGAAGTTGACATTCCTTCGCTACTACAGAATGGAGTCAAGTTCCTTGTATATGCAGGGGAATATGATCTCATATGCAATTGGCTTGGTAAGATTTGCTGCATCCTACTTAGCTTATATATGAATTACATGCTTAGCAGGATTTTGAAGGCTTATATGGAACTGCTGTAACTGTGAGTTTTTAATATTGTCAGGAAACTCACAATGGGTTGAAGCCATGGTATGGTCTGGACAGAAAGACTTCTCGTCAGCTCCTTCAGTTCCATTTAAAGTGGACGGGGTGGAAGCAGGATTACAGAAAAGCCATGGACTACTCACTTTCCTTAAGGTTCACAATGCCGGTCATATGGTTCCTATGGACCAACCAAAAGCATCACTTGAAATGCTAAAGAGGTGGATGCAAGGTGTACCATTGTGAATAATAGCAGCAAAATTAATCTGTTTGTAATATGGAACAGTCTTTCGCTTCACATTTATGTGTCACTTTCTGTACGTTTTTCCATTGATGGGGTAACGGGATCTCTTGTTGTTATGATCGCTACTATGTGTCTGATTGGGATTCTAGATACAGACAAGGATCACCTAGGAGGCCGCTTTGAAATTTTTCTCATTATTCACGTATCAAAAGTTCACAAAACATCGTCTCACTTATTAATATATGATTATTGATTAATATATCTTGTTCTTTAGACATGTATGCATCAAAGTCCAGGAGAAGTAAATACAGAAGCACACTACAGAAAGCAGAGAAATATGATCTACTCTTGCTTAAGTTTGGAGCGCCTTAACTTTTTCCCAGGTAAAATCTGGATCATCTCGCCCAAAATGACCATAGGCGGCTGTCTTCTGGTACCTGAAATTGCCACCTCTTTTCAAGTCCAGATTGATCGCAACCATTCCTGGCCTGAAGTCAAAGTTCTCCTTAATAAGCTCCTGCAATTCCTTATCAGGCAGTTTTCCAGTTCCATATGTGTCTAGAAACGCAGACAGAGGTTCTGGCATGCCAATCGCATAGGACAACTGCACCGTACAACGCCGTGCAAGTCCAGAGGCCACCACACTCTTTGCTGCTTGTCTAGCGATATAGGCGCCAGTCCGATGAACCTTGGTTGGATCCTTTCCTGAAAAAGCACCACCTCCATGTGCTCCCCAGATCAGCATACGTGTGAACAATAATCTTCCTTCCAGTTAACCCTGCATCCTCATGAGGCCCCCCTTGCACAAACCCACTGATCGGGTTAAAATGGAACATCGTCTTGTCATCGAGATATTCAGATGGGATGACTGGCTTGATTACGTGCTCTTTTAAGTCCTTTGCTATCCGCTCACTGGTCACAGTCTCATCGTGCTGTGTCGAGATGAGAACAGTATGGACCCTAACCGGCACCACTGCTCCACCCTCTTTCCGGTATTCAACCGTGACCAGAGTCTTGCCATCAGGCCTTAGCCAGGGACAAGTTTTGTTCTTTCTGACCTCTGTTAATTTAGCTGCAAGCTTACTAGCAAGGAGATGAGATAAAGGCATTAGGTCAGGAGTTTCGTCTGTTGCATAGCCAAACATGAGTCCTTGATCCCCAGCCCCAATCTCTTCAGGTTTTTTAGTTAGGTTTCCATGGACAACCTCCGCAATCTCAACGCTCTGCTCTTCTATATTAATCAGAACCTTGCAATTATCAGCATCAAGTCCGACTTCTGGGGATGAATATCCAATTTCTCTGCATGTGTCACGGACAATTTTCTCGTAGTCTATATTGGCCTTGGTAGTTATTTCTCCTATAACTGTAACCACGTTCCCCTTTGTACATGTTTCACAATCAACTTTACTTTCAGGATCTTGTTCTAAGCATGCATCTAAAATCGCATCAGCTATTTGATCGCAGAGCTTGTCAGGGTGACCTTCAGTGACAGATTCCGACGTGAAGAGAAAAGTATCCATTGCTGAACTATTATAGAACATGAATCAGACATAGGCGCAAACAGATTTCAATCAGAAAAGGCATATTCAACTCTACTGCTAACTCAGAATAAAACAAGAATTCCTTACAAACACAACAAATAAATCTCACAATGAGTTCAATTTCGAGTTATCCACATCAAAATTCTACATTATTACATTCATGACAAATAAAGTGAATTACACAGGATTAAGCAATATTTTTGGGGGGAAAATCTGAACTGCACCCAAACTTGCGGTGAAAACTCCATTTAGTACAATTTACTCGACAGAATTGGAAGAAAATCTTAAGTACCAAAATGATAAAGAAGAACATTGAACAGTACATACCTGGGGCAGAAGTAGAGAAGGAAGGCAAGTAGGAAAGTGTTGTACCCTAGAGTACCCCATGATGTTCTGTCTATGGTTGGAGGGAGCAGTGCTTACCCACCTGGAATAGCTACAGAGCGACACCTGTTAACTGTCCGCTCTGCGTGATTTCTACAAAGTGTTTGGTTAGGTTTTGATTACAAATGGTCACCCGACATTATTTCATTAGTTTCATTTTTTTAAAAAAATTAAAAAGTAAAAGTCAAATCGTAATTTTTATTTTTTACAAAAAATAATTAATAAAATGATGTCACGTAGTAGATTATAATCAAACAAATAATCAATATAACTGCCAAACACTTTGCTAATCTTTCCTCCATCTTTTCTTATTTTATGATAATAATAATAATTATATTATTATGGTTCGAATAGTATTCTAGTACTTAAGATGCTTGTGTTCTGTTGCGGAAGTCTTAAGTTTGAACCTTACTTATCCTTTTCCAAATTTCCACCCGCTCCCTATTCCCCCTTATCCAAAAAAATATAATTATTATAATGTTAGGGTGGAGAGATAATAAAATATCTAACAAGATTGGAACTTGTCACGGCTAGAGTTGACAAAAATTTTATTAGTTCTCGTTTGGCTTAGGCTTTTTTTTTTTTTTAATTACTTGGGCTCGGCTATGGGCGAGTTCAAGTTGGTGTAGTAAACACAAGTTAGCTCTCGGCTCATCATTTTTGCAGAGCCAACTGACCCAACCCTTAGCCGCTACCAAGACTTGTGCTTAATTTGAATAATTTATAGTGAGCCCTAGCAGTTTGGGTTGGACTTTCGGCCAGGATGACTCCCGAACCCAATAGTCATTCCAACTAGACAACCTTATTTAAGGAGCCCATGGCTTCCAAACAAAACGGGCCTTAAGCCCATGGGTCTTGGTCCAGCCCACGTATCTTAAATTGGCCGACAGTTGAACGAACCATAGCAGGTTAAACTTGGAAACCTAAGAGCCAAATTACCTTGCAATTCATGCAAAGATTTTATTTCCATGTATAATGCAAACTTTAGTACTCTATAAATTTGAAAACCCTAAATAATTTCTTCTGTAGCTTTCAAGAATTCCTGAAAACCAGTTTTGAAACCATGAATTTCTCTATTCTTCGTCCGAAACCACCTTCTGCACACCCTTTACCACAAGAAATAAAACCACTATTTTCGCCGCCCCCACCGCCACCACCGACCTATCATCATCAAGAAATGGCTTATCCACATGGATATGGACCAAAAACGGGGCCATATATTGAAGAACTCGATCGCTTTTCCCACCTGTACGGAATGACAAGTTGTGCATGTACAAGGGCTAGAAATTTGAAGGGTAACTTTGGTGCATATTCTGATGATTATTACCATGATTATCTAAATGAACATGGTCCCCTCAGTTGCCATCAGCCGTCCAAGTACATGGCGGTGCCGCCACATTCCCACAACCACATGCCACCAGCGCCAGGGCTCTCTGTTCCTCCACCACATCACCACCACCATGGTCTTCCAGGGCCACTGCCTTGGCTTGCTCTCCCTCCACTGCATCACCAGCATGGGCCGCGACAATGGATGCCCCCGCCGTTTGATTGTTCACGACCAGACCTTGGTTATTTCAGTGATGAAAATCCCAATGGTTGTTCAATTATGTGACACCCCAACATAATTTTTTAATTTCCCCGCGTACTGGCTCTATGATTGTTTAGTTATCCAATTTGAACATTGATTTGTTAGAAAATAATTTCAATTTTCACTTTATTTTATTACCTTATCATCACATGGTAAAATATGAAACCGTTCTTATTATTTCCTCATCCTAAATTTAATTTAGATTAGCACATCAGGTGCTAACTAATTAACATGTAACTCGTAAACTTCTAATTATAATTTTTCATGCATGTGTAACATTTTTCACCTTTAAACGTGTTTATTAAGAATTGAAGAGGCTTCAATAATAATCAATAATAAGACCTATGGTACCGATCTCCCGCATATTGCCATTAGACACACCATAACAATAGATTGTCCGAATTTAACGTGACCACAAATACATTGTCTGAATTTAACGTGACGACATGCATGCACCTGCTGATTAATAGATTAGGTATTTCTTGAAATAGATATTGTACTATAATGATTGAATTTAATTGAACACCAAATAATTTGAATTTTTTTTATATAATTGGAGGAATTTCGGTGTGAGGTATTATAGATTTGAATTAACTCAACATTGTCCTATTAAAGGATATTTTTTACCACTTAAATTATCAGCGTTAGTTTCAAATAATTTAAATTGTTGAAGCCTAGAAATGGGTTATTTGTTGAAACAAGAAACCCTACAATTTTAAGGCCATCTTAAAAATGATTGATGATTTTAAACAATGTGCCAAACAAAGATAAACTCTAATGGGACCCTTTTGAAAATTTATAAAAATCATTAAACATTGGTCAATAATTAACCAATCAATAGGACCATTTATGTGTAATGTGCCGCGGTGGGAGTCTGCAATTTATAATTTTTTTTATTCAATAAAATAAAATTTAATACAGTATAACTATGCACGTAAATTAATAATTAGCTAGTGGATGTCTGTTCTTCTGCTGTTCTGTTTTTTATAAGCATACAAATTTTATTAACTTATTAAAATGGATTTTGAAACTGGAGTAAGATATATTGACTATATTACTTTAAAATTAGTTGCTTATTTTCTTAAAAATAAATATATTTGTTAGAGTAAGATTTGATTATTTATGTCATTTTCGAATCTTGTTTAGCCACCATGCAAAATCAAGAACTTCAATAATTATTTCTCGTCTATTTTTAATAATTAATTATAAATTGCATTGTGGAGACATATCACTTACCTAGAAGAAATGCACCAACCAACACACACTCAAATGTAAAGCACATAAAAAAAATGGGGGAAAAAAGGTAGATTTCTTCATTGAATTCCATCACATACGTACACAGAACCCCAGAAACTGAAAATTTATCTGAATCCCACCGCACCATACCCCCTTCAGATGTTTCTGATATTTTATTACTTACAGATTGCAGCTTTCATCGTTCAGGAAGAAAAAACTGTTGTTACTACAGCCATTGCCAGTGGTACTAATTAGTTCCTTAACTTCCTCGAGACCATACTGTAATTGACTGTTCAAGAAAACCCCATATGTACTCTTTTGATGATCAGCGAATGTGTTGATCAGTGGATCACTGTTGATCTTTCCATAGTCAAACAAGCCCTGAAGACACCCAATTTCTTCCTGCTTGACATCTTTACTGTAGCTGATCTGACTGCAACTTCCATCTGATGAAGAACAACTTGCTTCATTATTTCCTCCAAACATTAACATATTCTGATCTTTCACTGGATAATTATACTGCAAATCCACCAAACCCTCTTGATCCTGACTGTAATTATAGGAATATTGAGTGCTGGTGAATGAAGGAATGTTGTTATTGTTGCATAGAAAGTTTTGTGGGAGCACTGTAGGAGATTCAAATCCTGACAAGGAAGACTTTTCTGGGGTGTAAAATGAGTTGAAATCTTTGTACAATTGTGACAGACTTGGGAGTGTTTGAGAAAGGGTAGCTGAAAATGATGGTATTTTACCATGGTTTGGAGCAAATTTTCCAATGAGCTTCTTCTTTAACTTGGTGTTCCAGTAGTTCTTGATATCATTATCAGTCCTCCCAGGTAACTGAGCAGCTATGACTGACCATCTGAAATTATAGAAGAAGAAAGCCTTAAATCTCCTCATTTGAAAAAAAAAACCAGAAAGTGGATCATAAAAAGGAAATTAAAAGCCAAAAATTTGTGTGGTATATGTACCTGCTTCCAATGCTTGCATAAAGTGTGCAGATTATTCTGTCTTCGTCATCAGAAAAATCACCATGTTTAATGTTTGGCCTCAGATAATTCAGCCACCTCAATCTACAGCTTTTCCCACATCTCTTCAGACCTGAATATCCAATTAGCATAAATTAATGTATGTAAAACAGAGACAGACAAACTGATGACAACATTAATCAGAGGAAACAAATCGTGAAAACCTGCTTTCTGAGGGAGAGCTATCCAATTCCCACCAGTTCCATATTTCTCCATGAAAGCCTTAAGCTGAGCATCTTCTTCTGGCGACCATGGTCCCTTCTTCACATTTGCCTTGTCACAGCAAGGAGCTCTTCCCATCTCTCTCTCTCTCTCTCTCTCTCTCTCTCTCTCTATGACTTGTACTGGTACATGTATATGTTTGCCCACTTGCCCTTATGAGAAAGTGTACTTCTCTCTGTCTAAATTGACTTGAGTTTGTGTGGTGGCTTCGGGGGTTTTTATTGAGAGAAATTTGCAGTTAAGAAACTGTGGTGATCAAGTGAATTTTTTATTTCTGGAAGAGTTACATAATTCAAAGGGATAGGGTAGTTATTAATAAGTTAAGCTAAAATAAACAGGATGCTCTTAGAAGTTTCCATTCCATAGTTATTATACACTAAGGGGAAGGGCATTGGGTTAAAATGACATCGACGGTAAAAAAAATGTAGATGGTATCAAAGGAATTAACAAAATAATATATTCTTTTAATTTTGATATTTTAAAATAATACTATGTGGAGCGTTAATCTAGATCTTATACTTCAGTTGAATTATTTCATCTTGTAAAATGCAAAATGAGAGTCAAGACTCAACTATATATCATATTCATACACTTCCTTTTTATCAATGAGAACAAAAAACTCATCAGCTACAAATAAATATCTATTTGTACGGATAAGTTTATACAAATGAGTTTACGGAAAGGGTATGAAGTAATTACAATTTCATCGCCTTGTTATGAATTAAAAGAAAGAACACATAAAAAGAAAAAATTATAATTTTGCCCCCCTATCTATGAACTCGTCTATATGACTATATCGTATATATATGTATATATACGGAGGCATGGAGCATTGTGTGTTATATAATGGTGTTGGATATGCATATATAGTATGTTTAATAGAGACATGACAAATTATATATAGGCTATAGTTTTCCCTTGACGCTCTTCCGATCTTTCTAGCTAGCTTAAAAAACACGTTATTAATAATTAGTAGCCATGTATCTTCTATTCTATGATCTATCTATATTAAGAAATATTAATTGTCTGCATGCAATTAACTTCTGATTGAGTTGGCTAAAATATACAGCAAAAATCATTGTTCATCTATATATGGGGAAGAGGCATTGTATTGCCAACACTCTATATAGATTCTCAATTATTATATTATATATATTATTAATTTTAACAAAAGAGGAGACTTTTTATTTTATCAATTACTAGCTAGACTAGATAATTAATGCATTTCGTCTTGTTCTCTTCTTGAAATATCGTCAAAAGATACTCATATATATTTGATTTGATTTACAATTAATTTGATTTGATCATATTGAATTATTTACTACGAATTTTGGTGTTACATATAGTACACATTAACAAGAATCCAAATTTCAATATTGACATTGTTAGTAAGAGATTTATCTGTAGATTTCTCCATAAGTTCATATTGAATTTTCTTATGAATTTATTGACTTACTGCCTCAAAAATTTACTTGACCCCAAGTTAGAACTGAAAAAATAACTTGTTTGACCTAGTTTATTAATATATCAGAGCTTATAATCATTGTAGTATATTTTAGTTTTCTCAATCTCAACAACATGCAAATATATTATTATTCGTAGATGTAGAGAAAAAGGATTGGGCTATAAATCTCCAATTGGGTGCTTTTCAATCATAAAAACTATTTATTAAGTGTACATTATTAAGTTTGTTATCCATAATTAAATCAATTTTTGTTTTCTGTCTTTTCTTCGGCAACGTCGAATCTTTCATTTAAAATATTAAAGGTATCTCCAAATTACTAAGAAAATAATTATTGTGGGTCATTATCATACTATTAATTAATGATAATAAGTAGACAAGTGTCCTAGTCCCCATTGACTTTGGTACAGTTTTGATGCAGATTTGTATTTTGCTATGTTTCACCTTTATCAATGGTTGGCAAACTAAGGTGGAAAAACTTTTGAATTTGCATTTGTTTGATTAATTTAATCACTTGTTAATTAACCATTTGACAATGATTTGTTTGTCTATGTGGATTTACCATCACTTTCCTAATCTTACCTACTACTCCTTTACAATCCTTTTGCTTCTTAGCCTAGCTTTCCTATATATATATATTTTTTTAGGTCGTGATTTGTATGTGAAACTTAACTATTTATTTAAATGGCGATCAAGAAATCTGATATGAGCATTCAATTATGTTCAAATTATTTTTGAAACATTAGTTCCCTCATTGCCTTAAATTCGTGAGATCGATTGGCCATACAATTATAATTGTTTAATTGTCAAATTAGTGTACAATAAGCCAAGACGGAATTCAAGTGGCTTCCCATGCCTTTGATTAAAAGTTCGATTCTCCCCTCTTATAATTTTCTTGTTATACTAAAAAAATTAATGTCCCGTAAAATTATAATAATCTATGTGATATGAAAAATTGCATCAGACAAATTTCCAAAAGAAAGAAGATAAAAGTTTGCCTCACCTCATAAAAGTCAAAGATATTACGACGGGTGAGGGGTGACATCAAAAGTTGTATGCAGTACGTTAATCTCCTCCGCCGCATGTGCGTCAAAAAACCACTGTCAATGTCGGAGCCCCACCGTGACTCGGCTGTTGAAACGTGGCGTCTTGTCTATTGCCGCCACCGGAATTCGTCAACTTCCCAATTGCAACAGCTGTCTCCGCTGGGACCATCTTTCGGTTGGGAAACAGAAGGGAAGAGGAAGATCACAAGCATAAAAACCATTAGAATCAACTCTGGTTGATTACTTCTTTAATTCGATTAAGCACATATATGTTTCAATTTGTGTTGAGTTGTAATTTCTTTTCTTTTTTTTTTTTTTTTTTACTTCAAAGTGTAATTTTCAGAAATTCTCGAAATTTGATGTGCAATTGTGGATAATATTCCAGTATCAAAATTTGAATCATTCAAGGGTTCAAACCAGTTCAAAATTTGGCATGGCAACTAGTATTACTATTATTATTATTTAAAGAACCCAATTAATTACAATAGCAAAACTACGAATCAAATAGCAGCCCTTTATCCTGTTTCTGATCTCTTGTGATAAATTATTTTAGTCATCTATTCACCATAAATAAGTGTTGAACAATATATATCCAATATCTTCAATTTATTAATTTAATTTAATTTAATTTAATGATATTAAAATAATTAAGTGAACAATCTTATATGCTTTCAAAAAAATTTGACCGTGTGTCACATAATTAAATTGTTAGCAAACAAATAATATTTCCATTGGAGGTGAACTTGAAAATGACATTTTTTCAGTCATTTTTATTTTACTCATGATTCAAAGGCTGTCTTGCACATTTTACAACCTTGAATTTGTCATTGATTGTGCGACCATGACATTCACCCCCACAACCAATTGACCATATCCATAAGGGATATAGCTGTAATTTATTATGCATTTGAATCTATCACATCCATCCATCCATTTTCTTGATGGGTTGGTGAGTTTTTGGTTTGCCTTTGAATTCCACACACATGTGAATTACTGCCGTCAACGGGCGGGATTTTGTTCTGTTCTAGGGTAACCTTAATTGTCAAGATGTTTCCCACAAGGGATCTGTGGACTTACGTTTTGGGCCCTATTCTCAGCCCAACAATGTCTCAAGCTAACAGGCCTTATTATCTGGGCCTTGGGCCACTTCTTTAGCATCTGCAAGCCGGCTCTGGGCTGTTCGGGCGGGCTTGTTATAGCCCTTTTCATCTGGACCATGGGCCACTTGTTTAGCAAGCCGGCTCTTGGCTATCCAAGCAGGCTCGACCAAACAGCTGTTTGTCTGAGTTTGAGATTAGGCTCAGCTCTTTGACAAGCGAAAAAACCTGCTCCAACTAAATCGTGGGTTTTGAGGTCCTAATTTATTATTTAATTTGAGCCCCACCATCCACCTGTGAATTCTTAATTGGTCAAGAGCAAAGTGCTCAGTTGACTGTTGAAGTTTTTTTCCTTCGCAAGCTGGACAGAGCCATTCCATCACCACTCAACTGACCATACAAATTCCAAGTTTTCAACTTCATCAGTATCAGAAAGCAATGGAACTACACTCGCTGAATTCCTATTACTCTATTATTACTAGTATGGAACTAATACAACAATTAAAAGTTTCTCAGTACATAACAAAAGATATTACATAATGATCTCCTGCAAAGACATGTTTGAAATGACAAAGTAGATCAACCTCTACGATTTCTAAGATCATCTGCTCCATGAACTCTGTAGCTCGAGTAAGAAGTTTCATTGTCATCCTCCTCAAGAATAAGTTTGACCCCGTTGTTCTTAAGGGCGTTTACTATTGACCACACCTTTGTGCTGTTCTTTAGACCTCTCTTCTCAATCTCTTTGTTCACATCAACATGGATTCCTCTCCCCTGGCCCTGTTCAAGACCCTCCACTTTAAGTCTCATAGCCAGCACCTCTCCTACAACAGCTGCTGCTTTTGCATTGCAAGAACGACCACATTCAAGTGAATTCTTAAGAGCGTGTTCTACTGTTGATGCTGTTGCAACAATCCGTCCGCTATTCCTGTCTACCACATTTGCAGTGATATACTTCAACGATATAAACAATCTCAGCACATATCTCTTCAACAGTGTCATCGGGGAGAATACAGTCTGTCGACAAAGATAGCAGGCAATCCTTTGTTCAAAAGGTACCTAGATTAATGAAGAGATTAATTTGGAAAACTATGTCTAGATGTCCATGCATAGCAGCAAAAGTCATCCTAAAGATAAAAGGTTGTTTCAAAATCATTGACTTTATCATGTTAATCCGTTGAATAGCTCCTTCAAAAGAAGTAATCTAGCACAAAGATATTACTGCCATCAAATTAAAATATCATATAGACAACTTATATCTACTTAGTTATGTTCTTTCTCATTCCTTTTTATTCGGATTTATAATTACATGGGTATATTTCAGCAAACAAGGGGCAAGAACAGATGTTTTAGGATGCTGAGAAAGGTGACCAATGGCAGCCAAATCATATGGAATGAAACACTTGAAATCCAGCGTTTATAATCTAATGATTAGGTAATCCCTCCATTGGTATAACAAACAAGTAGAAAAAATTTCTTTGAGAGTTAATACGTGCAGAATACAAAATGAAACATAAATACATAATCAATCGCTTCTGGTTCAGTAAATGCAAAAACGCGTTGAAAGGAATTAGAAAGGGAGAGCGAGAATATTGAACTAACAAATCAAAAAGCGGAGCAACAACTTGACATCTGCAAGAACAAGGGTGTAAATATTTAGGAGTTCCATGCATAGCGAATATTTTTGCTTGATAGGTTTGGAAGACGAGAACTGAGAGGAGCTCAAACTTTTACTGTTCATCATAGTAGACAGAGAAGAATCTTATATAGAGGACAGAACTGTGTGCTACTTCACACATAGAATACAAAAATTACATATCCAGATTAATGTCCAGTACAAAATTGCATAATATCTATGATGCCTCCTGTACTTTCTTGCAGGCCACATTTTCAATTTGAACGTAAGTACTGGGAAAATCTTAGCCCTAGAATTAGGCCCCAAATTATAGTATGCATCAAATCTTTTCATTTGTAGGAGTTTCATAAAACTAACTCTTAATTCACTTTTTACTCAACAATAAACTTGACACGGCCCACCCTAAAGCACACCAGTTGACGTGAGGGGAAAACGGTAGAAAACACCACTAAGTGCTAGAAACTACCATCAAAGCCTTTACTCATGCAACTCATCTGAAACTCATGACATTATTCTTTTAAAATTGTAGATAATTCCCAAAACTCAAATTAAGCTTCCACATAAGTACCCAAAAATATATACTGACCGCAAGTATGTTCGAACTCAAAATACCATAATAAATTACATGTCATCAGGCGAATGAATTCCGAATGACAACCTATGTGTGGCTTGATCCTTTAAAATAGCATGCTCGACTTTGATATGTTGCCCAAATTCCAATTGCTTCCTGGCAAGAAAAACATTTAGAAAATATGTGAGTGACAAGCTAAGTAAGTGAAAGGTTTTAGAAACTATTATGCTTCTAAAATATACAATTGGATGAGTATCATTTTGATTAAGAATTATAAAGAAAATCATCATTAATCGAAATATCCTGGAATTCGACAAAAATGCTGAAAACACCATGAAATTCATTCATATCAAGAATCAACGTACAATCCACCCCAAACAATATCCATAATATCATGCCGTATGCAATCATCATATTAAGTCATACGTGTGTAGAAACGAGCTTGGGCCATAAGTACCATATGACCCCTTCACCCGAGGCGGCACAATAACTAGCTTGAGCTCTAGCCAGCAATGGGCCTCTTCGCCTAGACGGCTAATCATATAAAGAACTTGACCCATAGGCCCTTTTGCCTGTAGGCGGCATATACATGAACATAAGATACACATTTGGGGGATTTTAACACATCATAAATCACATTTCAAATCAAATATAACTCTAAAAGTCATGTGGCATCATTTCATATCAAAATTCACATGAACTTTTCAAAGAAAGTATCAACTTTCATAACATTTCATAGAAATACATAATTAAAATAAAACTTTGCAAATTCGTGTGAAATCAAAGCATAATTAATTTTCATGTTGAAAGCAAGTAGAGAAGATTTCCACTCACCGGCTATGTAGCAATCTAGCTTCATTCCGTTTTCCAGATCGGTTCAATTATCTTATCATTTCCTGTAACATTGGACAAGAATCTTAATTAACATTTGATTCTTTTCTAATGAACATTTCCTATTCTAAATACTTCTACTTTCGTATAGTCTCAATTAGTCTCATTCTTCCACCACTCCTTTGCCCTTACCTACCTTCACAAGTCTTTGATTTATCTATTCGTCTACTTTCTCTTCTCTTCACTTATTACTTGAATTCCTTTCTTATTTATCTAATTCATTCATAGCTCACCAATTCATTTACATGTATCAATACTCAACTTTCCTTAAAATATAGTCTCTTTCTTCCTTCAAGTTTTATGTCAATTTCCCTTCGTCCCTTATACACATAAACACGTCCCATGCTGCCCCTTTTCCTAGTAGTCACCCGAACATGTCTCTAAGTCTCTAGGACACTTGGTAATAAAATTTCAGCCATAAACATGTCTTAGTAACTCACTTGTCTTATAATTTTCAACATTTATCCAAGGTTAATTTCAATGTATCTCTACTGTTTTCTTTTGTAATAATCTCTAACATCACTTTTTCTTGCAATTTACTTAATTTCAAACCTTAATAGCACCTTACACTCAAAGAGAATCAGTCCTAATTCCGTCCTTCTAGCTCATATATTTATTTTATAATCTCAACAAAACTCAACTCATTTCCATTTACATAAGCTGTAACGAACTTGTAGTTATCTTTATAGGCAATGATTCTTCCACTTTCTCTTATCTTTAAGCTTCTAAAATTCCAATAATAATCATTATCAAAATTCCAGCCCCAGTAAACCTTCTCCTACTCATTTTTGCATCATAATTGACAACAATCTCAACAAAACTCAACTCATTTCCATTTACATAAGCTGTCATGAACTTGTAGTTATCTTTATAGGCAATGATTCTTCCAATTTCTCTGAACTTCAAGCTTCTAAAATTCCAATAATAATCATTATCAAAATTCCAGCCCTAGTAAATCTTCTTCTACTCATTTTTGCATCATAATTGACAACAATATCAATACTACTTCATGTGTTTCCATCTTTCAGATCGGAAGAGCGTCGTGACAATTTGTGCTACAAAGAAGGCTGTGTCAACCCTAATTATTTTCAGATCCTCAACATA
This sequence comes from Nyctanthes arbor-tristis, assembly GCA_963692815.1. Lineage (NCBI taxonomy): Eukaryota > Viridiplantae > Streptophyta > Magnoliopsida > Lamiales > Oleaceae > Nyctanthes > Nyctanthes arbor-tristis. The sequence continues at coordinate 93,848 of CAVNYN010287390.1, forward strand.
AAATTTCTCAAATCTTATGGTAATAGCTCCTCGAACTTACCTCCATCAAGTTGGAACTTAAAACAAATGAGCAAGATCTAGCTTATTCTTCTTCTAAATATTCTCCAAATTGCTCCGTCCTCTACATCCGCTTTCCTTGACCGACTGCCCTCTATTTCCCCTTGTTGTGCGGCTGTTGCTCTTGCTTTCTCCCCTCTTTTATATTTTAATAATTGAAGCCTTTATCTATTTTTATAAATATATATATACATACATAAGGAAAATATAGGAAAATGGGTCCCCCAAAATTTTGGACAAAATCTCATCCTCAATTGTTCTAGTTGGCCAACATTCTCCATTCTTCGTTTCTTTCTTTTCTTCTCTTTCTTTTTTTTTTTTTACTTCATTTCTTGTTCACTTTGGTCATTGATCTTTGTTCCCTTTTAAAGTGAGTCCTTGCACACATTATATAACTCTACATTCTATAGGAAATAACATGAAATATTTCCATAGCTTCGTAATTTATGGCCCATTGAACATATTTTCATCCTTGGTGATTGTAATTAGTTCCCCACCTTATCCTTTGAGAACACAAAATGGATAAGTCACAAATAGTCATGAATTAAAAGAGTATGAAAACCGGAAGGTCACAAAACTACATGTATGATCAAAATTATAATGGCTGTGGAAATTGATCCAACATAAATCCAAATTATGTACGCCTCTGCAATTAATCCAAGGTACATCACTATGTGGCCGATGCAAAATATATAGAAGAACAAACTGCAAATTAGAAACATGCAACACTGCACTCCAGCCACAGCTAGTGAATCAAGCTTGTAATCTGAATGACTAATTTGAATAATTGAATCTGTAGCATTAATTCAATTAAGTAATTATTATTTATATGAATTAAGAAACTCATGTCCAACTTTTTTAATCCCTTTATCACTTGTTTTTCAAAAGAAAATTCCTTTATCAGTTTCTTTATCAATTTTGTTATATCTAGAAAGCGTATGTTGGCAGTGTTGAAAATCTTTCAAATAAAAGCACAAGGTATCATATGAAAATTCATCCTTGAACCAATCGTAGCTCCAATCAACGAAATATCCTCGCAATTTACCTTCCAATCTATCAGTTAATTTGGTCAATTGAGTACATACATAGATAAAGACATTATTCATCATTCATGGACTGAATTGTAACAAGAAGACAAAAAAAAAATCGATTTGAAGTTGTTCTTTTTTTTTTTAGATCTATATAATCCAAGGAGTTTTATATGACTGATAAGAATTTTACATCAGCCCAGAAGATAGGAAGGTTACAATTCCAACAGGCAAATCATTCCAGAAATTCAACACTCACCGTAAACGGCGGATAGATTTTCCTACTTTGATTTGAACTGAGAGCAACAGACGGTGGCTATTGGCGGGGATGAAGAGTGCAACCAGGTACTTGGTATTGGTGGTTGTGCGCGGTGAGCAAGTCTCCGAACAAATTTTCCTAAAGAGCACAGGGCTTCTGGTCGGTGGTTGGGTGGGTTGGTTGGGTTTGGTTTATTTGGATCGGCGTACGCGTCTTGAAATTTTAGATTGGGCTCAACAGTAGTAGCCCATTGTTGCCAGATTTGGATTATCATATCGTGACCCATATAAATCAAGCAATGACAGGTTTGGTAAACTAATTTTATTAATTATACTTATGGTTTTGATTTTTTCGAAATTAATTGATTCTCAACATCAAAGATATTATCAATGTTTTAACGAGGATAAAAAAAAATTACTCATGCGCCATTTTAACTGTGAATCCAACCATAAGGAAGCATTATGATGGGGATAATTGTGTTTTTTCTATGCATGTATGGACATGGTTGGCGTTTTACGTTGAAATGGAAATAAGATGGATAGAATGAGTAAGACTACTTGAAGAAGTCAAGAAGTGTATGTATAGTGTGTGTATAATAACTAGTATACTGCTAAAAATGCAATAAGATTAGAATGGAAAGACAATCATGTGTGGCTTTTTTGGGTCACTGGTGAGAAAAGAATTATGTCTTTAGAATATATCTTCTTCTGGTGCTCATGGTCTATTTGGTATGATCATATATTTTTAATTTTCTCAATACAAATGAATTATGTGTATATGTTACAACTTTCTAATTACATTTTTTTATAGACTTTATTAGAAAAGTTGTTATCAATATCTCATAAAACATTAGAAATCTACCTGTTAATAAAAATAGAAGTAAAATTGAATATTCAACTGTAAAAGATTCAGTTTGGTTTCTTTTTTATTTTACTTTATTATTATTATTATTTTACTTCAATTAATGTATACTGGTAGGTTACATAACCTACCACTATTGGTAACCGTCCACTATTGATTTAAAAACTGTAAAAGTACAACCGCACTTTGTGGTTAATAAGGTAGTGGGCGGTTACATTAACCAATACGAAAATGGTTAAAGAAAACTAAAGTTAATAAAAAAAGAAATGAAAAAATTAATATTCAAATTGTGGTATATAAACAATATTAATAGGTTAAAAAGACAAGAAGATAATGAGTGGTTATCAATAGTGGGTAGTTACATATATTAGTGTGACAGTTTAAACAATACATGTTTTGAAAAAAATAGTTTTATAAAACTTACCAATATACAAGAAATTAAAGTAAAAAAAATAAAATGAAAAAAATGAATTATGTATATAAACTATGTCATTCTAAAGTTAAAAAAAAAAGAATTGTGTCTTCAGAATATATTTTCTTTGGGTGCTCTTGGCCTATTTGGTATGATGACGTATTTTTAAATTTTTTTATACAAATTAATTATATATAAACTATGTCTTTCTTATTACATATTTTTTTATTACTCTTCATAGACTTTATTAGAAAGGTTGTCACCAAATATCTACTAGAACATCAGAAGTTATCTATTGGTCGGAGAAGTAAATATCAAGACACGTCAAACCTATTTTAGATTATTATGACTAATAATAAGAGTCAAGGTTAATTTATAGACTTTAATTGTTCGTTGTTATAATTACTAATAAGAGTCAAGATTAACCATTTTTCGAGTATTTCTTAAGAAGTTAATATTCAATCGTAGATAGTTCTACGTAGCAGTGTTTAGAGTTGTGAATCATGTTATGAAAATACTTAAAAGTGGTAAGAAATTAAGAATGAGAAGTCAATTAATGAAACGACAAATGTTGTGTAGAATAAGGTTTTCCAAAATTTTTAATAATATTATCAAAATATTTATTTTTGTTATTTTAAAATACTACTTTTTTTCATTACTTTGCTCATATATTATTTTATTTCCTTACGTTATACTTTGCCAACAAAATTTGACTGTGCAACGCACGGGGGCAAATACTAGTTAATAATAGTAGAAGAAAAAACTTATATGTGACTATATATTTTTGTTTGGAAATAGAAACTCCAATATTAATAACACATTGTCTTTGTAGCGGAAAGAATTATCAGTCAGAGAGGATAGGAAATGGGCCTTTTTCCGCGTTTTCCAATTGAGCTCAAATTTGTCTACAGACGTGGAAAACGTAAAAACTGAGTTTTCCATTTTCTTTATATATATATCTTTTGGATCGTTTTTGAAATTTTTTCTTGAAGAGAGAGAAAAAGAATGCGTTTTTCAATGTTTTCGAAAATTGAAAACAAAAAACCCCTTAAAAACACCAAATTTGCGTGAATGGGAGAATTAAAGAGGAAAAAGTAAAAAAGGAAAAATGAGATGAAAAATGGGTACACGGGAAGTGCACATTCTATAAAGTCTATTAGACACTATTTATAGCATCTAATAAATTATGAGATAAGTTCCTATTGGATACATTGTGTTTCCCTATGGAGGTGAAAAGTTCTAAACGTGGGTTTCCCAATGGAGGCCCAGGGCTATATTTGGTGGGACTACCTTGAGACTTTATTTTTTGTAATTCACGCTAGTATTAAGAGCATCTCCAATGGCATTAGTCTTGGTTGAAGTCCATACAAGAGAGAGGTAGAAACAAGAAAAATAGATCGGTCCCACATATTTCCTTTTTCTTTTCTTTTATCACTTTTCACTTATTTACACCTATTTTTCCTTTTTTTTCCTACTTCGTGTCATTTGTAAGGTTTAAAACTACACATTCATATTCACCTTCTCTATTTTTATTATTATTTTTATATTTCTATCTATTTATTTTCACTTTTTCACTTTTTCCACTCTTTTTCCTCTACAAAAGTAATTATTTCTCTCTCTCTCTCTCTCTCTCTCCTCAAAACAATCCATGACCATGGTAACAGCGCTATAACATGAAATAACCAATTGGGTTATAAGCCGAGCCAAACACGTGCCAACATAGGTAATTTCAATCAAGATATACTTCTTTTCGTCGTGTATATACATATATATTCATTCACACGGTACGGTGTATTCTTCATCTCTTCTTCAATCTTCACCCACCTTGGGAAAAAATCTTCGTTCAATCCTATTTCGCATCTGCAATTATCCACAGGATGAGTCACCAAGCTGAGTCTTCTGACTCGTAAGTATTTATTCTTAAACTCATCGATTCTCGGTTAACGAATTGGAGCGAATCGCCGATGATTTTAAGTTGTTGAAATCACAGCTGGAATTTTGACGATTTTTCGATGTGTAAACAGGAAAGGCGGGAAGAAGGATTACTCGACCGCTATTTTAGAGAGGAAGAAGGCGGCGAATCGTTTGATTGTTGACGAAGCCATCAACGATGACAACTCCGTCGTCTCGCTCCACCCGGCTACCATGGAGAAGCTCCAACTTTTTCGTGGAGATACTATTTTAATCAAGGTTTTATTTCTATTGTTGGATTTTTTTAGATATCGGAACTTCTATTAAGGGGCAAATTTTTAAGGGTTTCTAGCAAGTATTCTAAGCTACTTGCTAATAATTGTTGCTAGATTATTGATTCAGGAGTTAAATATTTTTCAATCTGTTTGTGGATTTTTTGGATAAAATTTGGGCAAAAGCTGTTACCTGTCGGTAAGTAGTTCAGCTACTTTATCTTATGGTAGATCAACTTTGGAACATACTTGCCTATTGGGGTTTTTGGTGGTAAACTTTTAATTGGGTGGTTTTGAATGAGCTCGCTTTAGTGATTCAATTTCAATCTAGATAATCAGACTGAAGAGTTGTTTGATGGGAAAAATTTTATATTGTAAATTTGTGAATCTGGGTTTCTATTTCAAGGAGCTGGCGAGCGTACAATCTTGCGAATTGCAATTGTGGTTATTAACCTGTGTTGAGGACCTTGAGGCAGCTGCTAACAGTGATGATGGGATCCCTAATTCTTCTCTTGACAATGATGATAATTGACTTTGCTATGAGATTATTTTCAGCAGATGTTTGGGGTTTTCAGATTGGAATTTAATTTTTAATGTCAGTTGCAGCCTGTCTGCACAAGTTTTAGTTTCAGTGCTTTCCTGTTATGGTTATATATTCACCTCCTACTATTCAATTATATACGAGCTTAAAGGGGTTTTGATTCTCATTAATCTCCACCATTCATTTTACCTCGTTATAATGAGAAACAAACACCTTTAAATTTAAATAAATATTTTTGTGATTGCTGAGGGTAAACTGTATAAGTAAATGACAGGTTCACCTCGAAATTTGTGTTTATGGTGTGTACTGTATGCTATATTGACTAATAGTTATTGTTGCATGATATGTTCATTGTTTATCTATTGGGACAGCAGACTTCACATTTTGGCTGACTCAGATTCTTGGTATTCTGCTATAATGTTTTCCAGGGGAAGAAAAGAAAGGATACTGTCTGCATTGCCCTTGCTGACGAGACCTGTGAGGAACCAAAGATTAGAATGAACAAGGTTGTCCGTGCAAATTTGAGGGTTCGGCTTGGAGATGTAGTATCTGTGCACCAGTGCCCAGATGTCAAATATGGAACGCGCATCCATGTTCTACCCCTGGATGACACAATTGAAGGCCTCACTGGGGATCTGTTTGATGCATACCTGAAACGTAAGCCCTGGAACATGATTAAATTGTTTGGTTTCTAGTTTTATGATTAAATCCAAGAAGTTATTGCTTCTGTTTGATGATGCTTACTTTTTGATGTTGCTTCTCTAATATGTTAAGAGTTGGTGATTAAATTATCTGGTGCTCGTTCACTGCCCCTTTATGGATTTTTCTTTAAGACAGTTTGAAATTTTGTATCTGTTTGCTGACATTCCATCATCCACCCCTGGATACCTTTGCACAATCTTACTTCACCTATGATGTCCTATCTGCAGCTTACTTTCTTGAGGCATATCGTCCTGTGAGGAAAGGGGACCACTTTCTTGTGAGAGGGGGGATGAGAAGTGTAGAATTCAAAGTCATTGAAACTGATCCTGGGGAGTATTGTGTTGTTGCCCCTGATACTGAGATTTTCTGTGAGGGTGAGCCTGTGAGGAGGGAGGATGAGGATCGGTTAGATGAGGTGGGTTATGACGATGTGGGTGGTGTCAGGAAACAAATGGCTCAGATTCGTGAATTGGTGGAGTTGCCCCTGAGACATCCTCAGCTTTTCAAATCCATTGGTGTGAAACCACCTAAAGGAATTTTGCTTTACGGGCCTCCAGGTTCTGGAAAGACCCTAATTGCTAGAGCTGTTGCTAATGAAACAGGTGCTTTCTTCTTCTTGATTAATGGGCCAGAAATTATGTCGAAATTGGCTGGAGAGAGCGAAAGCAATCTCAGGAAGGCATTTGAGGAGGCTGAGAAGAATGCCCCTTCAATTATTTTTATTGATGAAATTGATTCAATAGCACCTAAGAGAGAGAAGACACATGGTGAAGTTGAAAGGAGGATTGTTTCTCAACTTTTGACTCTCATGGACGGACTGAAATCTCGGGCCCATGTCATTGTTATGGGGGCGACTAATCGTCCAAACAGCATTGATCCAGCTCTTAGAAGGTTTGGAAGGTTTGACAGGGAAATTGACATTGGTGTTCCTGATGAAGTTGGACGCCTTGAAGTTCTTCGTATTCACACTAAGAACATGAAGCTTTCTGATGATGTAAGGCTGATATATAACTTTTAGAATCACATTTTGTTTTCTTGGGAGTGAGCACGGAATTTTTATATGACATTGTTATGATGCTTTAGGTTGATTTGGAAAGAGTTGCAAAAGACACCCACGGCTATGTTGGTGCTGACCTTGCTGCCCTCTGCACTGAGGCTGCACTCCAGTGCATTAGAGAAAAAATGGATGTCATTGATTTAGAAGATGATTCAATTGATGCAGAGATACTAAACTCTATGGCTGTGACAAATGAGCACTTCCAGACTGCTCTTGGAACAAGCAATCCTTCAGCTTTGCGAGAAACTGTGAGTGAATGTTGGCTGCAATTTTATTTCCTGAAACTTGCTGTCACGTGATTAATTCTGATTAATATTATCCTCCATCTTCTGCCTGATGAGCAGGTTGTTGAAGTGCCCAATGTCTCCTGGGAAGATATTGGAGGGCTTGAAAATGTCAAGAGGGAGCTTCAAGAGGTAAGTGAAATCATCGAGTTAGATGTTTTTTGTTTTGTATTGTTTGGAGATTAAGATTGCTAACCTTTTTGTTTACTTCTAGACTGTTCAATATCCTGTGGAACATCCAGAGAAGTTTGAGAAATTTGGCATGTCACCTTCAAAGGGTGTTCTTTTCTATGGTCCTCCTGGCTGTGGGAAAACTCTACTGGCGAAGGCAATTGCAAATGAATGTCAAGCCAATTTCATTAGTGTTAAAGGACCTGAATTGCTTACCATGTGGTTTGGAGAAAGTGAAGCTAATGTTCGTGAAATTTTTGACAAGGCTCAGACAATCTGCACCATGTGTCCTGTTCTTTGATGAGCTTGACTCTATTGCCACTCAGGTTGCTTCTCCGCATTTTATGTTATTTTATTTTGAATTCTTGTGTATGATACAATTTTTGGGCATAATCATGTGATTTGAAGCTCGTAAAAGAAAAAGAAGAGTTAATTCTAAAGAATATTTAGATTAACTGTATGCCTAATCCGTGCTTGATGCAAAATAAAGAAAGGTGGTACTGTAGATACTGCAATTTTATTTGCCTAGCAAGTGCTAATGACAGTCTGAAAACTTGTTTTCAATCCATTTTGTTATTACTACAGAGGGGAAGCAGTGTTGGAGATGCTGGGGGTGCGGCTGATAGAGTTCTCAACCAACTGCTGACTGAAATGGATGGCATGAATGCAAAGAAGACTGTTTTCATTATCGGAGCTACTAACAGACCTGACATTATTGACCCTGCACTTCTTCGTCCAGGCCGTCTTGATCAGTTAATTTATATTCCTCTTCCAGATGAAGACTCACGTCATCAGATATTCAAGGCCTGTCTCAGAAAATCTCCACTTTCCAAAGATGTTGATCTGAGAGCTCTTGCTAAATATACTCAAGGATTTAGTGGAGCAGATATCACAGAGATATGCCAACGAGCATGTAAATACGCAATCAGAGAGAACATTGAGAAAGTATGCTTCTCCCTCTTCTTATGCTTAACTTCTCTTTTTATTTCTTGCAATATTTGAGAGCATCCATCTTTCTCCATATCACCAGACATAAGCCCGAATTTGCCAATGTACTATGTGTATCCTCTTTTACCATTTTGCTTTTGTGATGTACATATGTTTTCTGTGGATGATTTAAGCAGTTTAAAATCCGGAGTTATAGGCTATGGCTGTTGTTTTCTTGATTTTTCTGCATCAATGTTTAATAAACGATCTTTTTATTAGCATCAATTATGTACTTGTTTTTGTAAATATTCATGCTGTGTTTTAGAAGATGACTCATAACTTGGGAACGGACGACCAAATTTTCATATTTGGTAACACTAGGCCTTCCGTTGGGTAATCCAAAAAGGATTTGATTAAGCTCCTGATCCAGCTGCCTTAATGTTATGCAGTTTCGATTGACTAGTATTTCGGTTTCCGCTGAGTGGAACTTTCAAATGTTCTTTAGAGACTGGTTATATCTACCCTTGATCTTAATAAGCATGACAGTACCACCTCAGTCCATATGGAACTGTTTTTTCTTCTATTATTCCTTTCACCTTTGCTTGACATCATCAACATGCAAACACAAACTGAATCCTGCGTTTGGTGGGGGTTAGAGAGAGAAAGTCTGTGTGTGTGTGTGTTTTTTTTTTTCTTTGGTGGGGGGGGCGGGGGGAATGCTAGTTAATCAGATTGGAAACTCATAATTCAAAGTTGATGCTTATCCATGATCCAGGTATGTTGTCTGCCTTATATCTGAACTTTGTTGGTTCCATGTACGTGTACAAGTTGGAAATAAGAATATGGTCTATTTAATATTGTCTTTCCCCCCTCTCTGTGTCTCTGTGTGTGTGTGTGTGTGTTTGGGGTGGGGTGGGTTGGGGGGAGGCGCTTGAGGTCATTGAAAACTGAACATAATATAAATTCTTCTTATTTCAGGATATAGAAAGGGAGAGGAGGAGAAGGGACAATCCTGATTCAATGGATGAAGATGTTGACGATGAAGTGGCAGAGATCAAGCCTGCGCATTTTGAGGAGTCAATGAAATATGCCCGTAGAAGTGTGAGTGATGCTGATATTCGCAAGTACCAGGCTTTTGCGCAAACCTTGCAGCAGTCTCGGGGATTTGGAACGGAATTTCGGTTCGCAGAATCTGGAGCTGGGGCATCCGCGGACCCTTTTGTAGCTTCTGCTGGCGGAGCTGATGATGATGATTTATATAGCTAGATTTCCCCAAGTTCCAGTGCTACCTAGTAATTTCTCCATACATTTCACATTTGTAGTACCAAAATGGGATGACCTTTTTCTTGGTTGTGTTTCTTGAAGTTACTGTGCTTCTGACATCTCAGAATTTGTATTGTTACTCGATTAACTTACTTATTACTACTTCCTGTGCCGGACAAAATGGTGTTCAAGTGTTTATTGATTGTGTATTTATTAATCTTGCATTCATACCTGTAAGTGCTTGCAGTTGATGCTTTCTTAATTAGCTTAATAAGGCCCCTTCTTAACATGTTAAAGACTGGTTCTGAAAGTTGTTTACCGACAATTTTGCGAACAGTTTACTTTTTCTTTTATCTTAATATGACATGCCAAAACTGCTAAATATTGTCAGGGCTTATTTAAATCTTAATTAAAAATCATTAAATCGTGTCAGGTCAAGCTTGAGCATGGGAAATGTATGATGACACTACAATGATATCTTGTTACGAGGTCGATGTTGAAGGTACTTTGAGATGGAAGAAGAAATTGCATGAAAATATGAAGTTTCTAGTAAATTTTTCACGGGCAACCAGTTTCTTCTCCGGTCGTCATGAGCATTTATGATGATGAAATATCATGCTAAATTTGTGAACCTATGTGTCGTATTAAAACTGCACAACTTCAATGCTCAACCATTGTTCCTTACACTATTTGAAACTGTGCAAGAGTATGGATCCCTTCAAGTGTTTAATGTCTATTTATTGCATTTGGAGTGAAAATCGATGACGAGAAACTTGTCTTCGGGTACGTTTGACATTATACATTGTTTTTGCGATTTTTCTATTCGTATACCATTTTTGTCATTGGCTATGTATACCATTTTTTACCACGCTAGAATGCACTCTACGTACGCAACAGAATGTTGTTTGCAATCTACTATTTTTTTGACATTTCAATGACTTTTGAACGTATCTCGTAACGTGATGGTGTTTAGTTGAAGGTAGAAGGCGTCAGATCAACTATCAAAGAAAAATTTAAGCCATTGACAAGAGGCAGCATTCAAGTTAGTTTCCCCCAACCTCCCGCCCTCTCTCTCTCTCTCTTATAGCGGTGGCAATACTAAAGATATACAAATAGAAACAAGACAATTGTCTAATAAATTGTTCCATTGAATCCACTTGTCAATATCCCACATTTGTCTGGAGTAACAAAAAAATCATCCATACGTGCTGAATTCTTTTATATTTTGATGACTTGACTAATGCACAATTCTCCTAGTCGGATTAACTTTAGCCAAAAGTTTCTTAATGTGTATAAAAAGATGCATATGGCCCTACAAGAGCAGATAATTTACACATGAATTGGCCAACAACAACTGGTACATATATAAATCAAAATTGTGAAATCCGAGCAACAACATAATAATCTTAATTTTCTTGATACATCATGCAATATGTACTCTGCAAAACGCTCATAGAAAGAACAAATGAATTACAGTCTTCGTGCCAAAAACCATACACACAACCAAGATAGCTTAATTAGTTCTCTCATTATAAGTTTTCTGGCCAACAAAACCTTGTGTCCATATTACCTCAGTCCTTCATTTCAACCGCACTTTAAAGGCTGCTGAGGATCTTAATTAGCCGGACAAGCACCTCAACGAGCCATGAGTGTGGTAATTCACGAACCGGCTAGGGGCCGATGAATGCCCGGACCCTTTTGGCTTGCAAATCTTCACTTCCTTCTTATGGTAAACTCTCTGCTTGTGACTCAACAGTGGCTTTACACTCTTTCCCACACGACGCTCTTGGACCCCAATGGCAATGCAGTAGAGGGTGCACTAGGCAGTATTGGGTGATGCCTAGCCATTGTTTCATCCACAGGAGACAAAAGAACAATAAGAAGAAAAATTAATGTAGTCCGGGACATCGTTTTTTGGAGAAATTCAGGTTTCTTGTTTTGTGATGTTTGGTTTAGTTTAGTCTTGTGTTGTGGGGAAACAGAGGTTTATATGGGACATGGAAAACAAGTGGTGAAATGGGGACTTAAATAGACTCGTGAGCAGCACAGTTAAATTCAAAGCTAACTACACTTCGACGTTTGAAATTCTTCTACACACTAGTGTATTTATTTTTCATTTATAATCACTTCGAGTACTATATTTGTAGTGTATACAAAAATTAAAAAAAAAAAAAGAAAAGAAAAAAGGTCAGCATATAAATGTCTATTTAAATTACAAGATATGGTTGATACACTGAAAATGAATACACAACTCTTGATGAACATATCGAATACTTTTCGTTTTAAAGGAACTTGTATAGAAACACTCGAAAGCCATCAAATATTACAGTCTTAAATTTAAAATTAAGAAGTCATTGTCATATCTTTGATATTTCAAATGATATAATCATTTTTACAATAGTCGTTTATTTTGAAAAATATATCTATATCTGTCTACTTATAGAATCGTGTCTAATTCAGATTTCAGCCTACGAATCGAGTGAGGATGGGACACAAGTTGGTGAGGAGGGTGCACTTTAAGGAGACGTAGTCCTCTAGGGGAGGTGAGAATGTCCGTGAATTTCTGGCAAACACAGTTAATTCAATTTCCCTTTTAATTTAATTTATTTTAATTTTTTTCCTTGGGTGGATGTGTGCTTTAAAGCGACGACGCATTTACATCAGCTTGTTGATATTTTGTGGGGCTGAAGGTAAGTGAGATGGACCGACATTTTGTACAAAACTTGTCTTTTCTCACCTTAATTTGAGACTATTCTTTGTTGATCCCGAAATATTACCTCACTTCCGTTCTCATCCAAATAATCTATTAGCATACACTAAAGACCATTTGGACAACATCCAAATCCATTAAGCGCAATTTTGATCTGAAAACGCCCCCATAAACCTAATGTATACGACACCTTCTCCACTATTAATTTTATTCACATAGACACGACCCTATATATAAGTCTATACACCACATGTCTTTATAGAGGAGATGCTCAATGTCTCCAAATCAAGATTACCATCAAACGTCTTACTTTCCAGACATTATTACTCCATGGAAGCTTGATAAGACTTAATTGGGAGCAAGTAATTGTGGGTATTAGATAAAAAGTGTCGGTACAAGATAGCCCAACACACATATATTAAAATAATAATAATAATATAATAATAATAATAATAACAACAACAACAACAACGATGAGGTGTTTTAATTATGTTTATATATTTTGATTGAAACATGCTACGTACATTAAACCAAGTTAAACATGCATAACGACCATGGTTGGAAATAGAAGAGGGCATCGGGACGATGACATCATCCTACAAGATTCTATATGATTTTGTACGAATCCTATGTGATCCTACTAAATTTGATACTATGTACGATTCAGATCGATTTGTAATCGACGATCATAAGATTGTATGATCCTACAACTTGCATTGCTGTCATGACAACAAATGTGGATACAACCACTAAAATTGAACCTTAAAAAAGACAGTGGATATATTTAGAAATTTGGGGTATACTTGGGCGTTTTTGCAAATAAAAATTGATATCCACTTCCAATCTCATCAGTTCACCGGAAGAGAACAAGTCAAGCCATTCAATGCAAATGGAGCTCGGTTTGCAGGCTCCCACTCTGCGGTTTTCTCCCTTTATTAGCAGTAAGTAAATAAATCCAAAAGTCGTTACTTATATTTTTCTTTTTCCAAGCAATTTTAGTTTTACATATCTTTTTCTAATCAGAAACTCCCTTTAGCTTTGGAATCTTTTATTTTGTGCATCATTAACTATAGGCAGGTTATTATTTTAGTTATGTTACAGTGGTGGTAGTTTTAGTAGTTGAAAATAGCATAAATTTAGAAGCTTTTTACCCCTGTCAAAGATGGTCTGATAAACTCTTGGTTTATTGCTGTAAGAACTCAAGCAAAGGTAGTTGATTTAACGGGACTTATCTTTGGGCACACTTGCTAAGCCATTTATGGATATTTAAGAATCTAGCTGTGAGTTTCTTGTTGGGTATTTTCAATCAGAAGTTTGAATTTAAGTGCCATTTAAAGTTAGGTGTCCAATGATTTAAAGAAGAAATTACATCAAGTGGTTGTGATTTCAAGAAAAGGGCTCTACTTACAGTTAATTACCTGAGTTACTTGAATCTGTATATTTCGTTGAAGTTCGTTGAAATTTATTGTCCTTTAAGAATGGGGACACTGAAACTGGTGGTTACGGACAATTTTATGGGTTGGTTTTAATTTGAATAAAATTAAAGTTAGTTCTTGCTTAGTAGTTGGCCATGCGTATAGTAGGGGTTGTTGGGAAAAAGGGATAAAATGAGAGAGAAAAACTTACCAGGATTAAGTTCCATTAAAGGAGAGTACTTCCTGAGGCTTGAATAGCTTGTTGAAGTGCCCAGAGAGAGTTGCTATCTTTCAATATAAGATATTAATTTAATCATAGGGATGTTATCAACTAATGACCTAATATCTGATTCTCGGAGCAATATTAGACATGCGGGAAACTGAAAAATATAATATAACATATAGATTTAGTGATTCACTCTCGATGTGAGAGGTACATTTACTTGATGTTACTGATTGATCATTGTGATGAAGATATATGGTAGAGGGACTACAGGGCTAGTCAATTAGCAACTCTATAGTGACAGGTGGTGGCCATATAGAGGAAACTGTCTTTGAGAAAAAGAGAGTTGAGTGGAAGTGAAATTTGAAAAAGACACTAACAGACATGTCACTAGGCGGCAGTTTGATCAAAGTATTTGGTAAGCAAGAATAAATCTCTTGTAGGTATTTGGTGAGCAAGAATGACTGTAATTTTTTGTCGTAATATCAGGACATTCATTATAGATGGTAGCCAATTTTTACTGAATATAAACATGGAGAATGTGTCAAGTTTGGATCACATAATCTTAAGTGAATATCCTTAACAAATGGGTGGTGGACCTGATCCTAAAGCTCCTGCTTTGCAGTTGCAGAATTTCATCCATGTTTTCAGAGAAGTTGCAGTTACTTTTCTATTTCGTAATTGTTCTTTACCATTACATTTTTATTTTGATCCACCATTTACGTTTAGTTTTTCGAATAATATTAACCAGACATGATATAAGCTTTAGGAATTGCTTAGATTATAAACTTGCACTTTCCAACTCAAGCCTTGACAACACCATTCTACTTCTAGCCATTAGTTTGTCACTCTTTCTTGAAGCAACCAACGACTCACAAGAGACTTTCAAGTTACTTGTGCAAAAGTTCTAATTTGTATGTATAGACTATAGAGTGATTTTTAAACCTAAAAAGGAAACAAATAACTTCGTAAACTTATAAATAAATTTAGTACACTGGTGCCCCAGAAGTCAAAGGTCAGTGGAAATAATCTCCTCCCTGCAAAAGGTAGAATTTGATTTCCACCCTTTCTCTATCCCTTTAACTGGTTGGAACTTTGAATGATTAAAGGAACGGCAAACTGGTGGATCTGTACTGTATGTGAATCTAGTTATCCGGAACTAAGGAACATTGTCATTACCTGCGAAGAGAAAATCCCTTCTTTGTGTGGTCTCCCGCTAAGAACTCTAAAATTTGATTTAGCGTTCCTGATGTTAACTACTCGTGTTCTCTTTAACTTCCATTGAACTCTTGCATTCAAATAAATATATGAGGAAACGCTCTTATATTTTGCTTTATCTTACCATCAATTTTTGAGACACTTTCTTAACTTTTCTTGTACTGAAATTAAAAGAAACTTCTAACAGCTACATATATCTTTCGTGCATTTCCTTACAAATCTTCATTCATACTTGGGGCAGCTTTAAACTGTGAAATAATATACCATTTAACTTCTACAAGAAACATGTTCTTTTTGTACCCATCTTTCTGGGAACAAATACAAAGCAAAAGAATCTCATGCCATAAATATTACTGGACAGAACTGATAATAATTTTGCTTTGTGAAGCAGCAAGAAGATTCAAGCTTAGATATTATAAGGCATTTAGGAGAAATGTCGGTTCTTTATTTTTCAACAATTTAGAAGTAAAACCTGGAGAGACATTCAAAATATCATCCACACTACCAGAAACGGTTGCCTCTATTGCAGTTGCTGCCACAGTTGTGGGTGCTGCTGCTACTGTCCTTGTGAGAAGAACAAATACTTCTGCTGAAGTAACTGAGGTATGCATTGCAGCTTTTAAAAGAAAAATAGTTCCATTATTTTTTTGAGAAACAATGTTTCATAGAGTTCTCAATTTTTAAGATCTATATAGATATTGATTAATGAAGAGACAATTATCTTATGAGAACCAAGAAGTGCCTGATGCTGGTACATGAAAACTTTGCTTGTCTTCTAATTTACCTAACATAATTAAAATTTTGTAATACATTTTTTCATTGGGCTATTGAGCCTAATTATTTTTTGATACTTATCTCTTCAACTGCGACTTTTAATTACAGGATCCCCGGATGATTTTAGGGTGTGAGAGAGAAAACTGAGAGGTCTCATAAACTTTTCAGTTTTAGTAAATAGTCCCGGCCAGATGTCACTATAGCTCTTAAATCACGAGTAAACTGGTTTAAATTTGTGCTTGCGGTTGTAAATTCAAGTTCTTCTCATTATTGGCTTATTGCTCTAAAATTGGGATTAGGACATGATAGTTCTCGCATGATGCAGCAGACAGCAACGAACATTTCTTCTTGTTGACTCTATGCATTGCAATAATATGCACATGAACATGAAAGATTATTCTCATAGGGATATTCCCTATCTGTAGTCACATTTTACAGTTATTAAATATAACTCAAAAACTTCCTTTTGATGTAGCAATACTCAAGTAATCTCTATTGAGGAATGAAGAAAGATTAGGTTGTACTAGGATGAAGAAAGATTAGGTGGTACTAACAACCATGAAATAGTATTAGTTCGTTCTTCAAGCTTACAACAGAAAATCACATAAACCATTACCAAATCCATTAAGCTCAGGGGCTCCTCCTCTGTCTTTGCTCCTCTGTTCTTTTGCTGTTTGATTGTCTCTCTTTTGAATGTAACCAAGTAATTGACAGGCTCCCACAAAAACATGTGAAGACTGTGGAGGTTCGGGTATTTGTTCTGAATGCAAAGGTGAAGGTTTTGTTCTAAAGAAATTATCAGAGGACAGCGCGGAGAAAGCAAGAATGATGGCTAAGAATATGGCAACTAGATACACAGCAGGGTAAATATTTTTCATATTCTTGTTCAGTTTCTCCCTTATGGACATCGTAAATAAACTAGCTTCCCAATATATTTTGCAGGCTTCCGAAAAAGTGGAGCTATTGTACTAAATGTTCGTCAGTGAGATCATGTGGTTTATGTGGTGGCAGTGGCAAGATAACCTACTAAATAATCCATCTACTGTGAGGTCTAGATTAATTTTCATGGTCGCCGTTGATTTTGCAGCTTTGAGTGGGGAGGATCTGAGGTTATAAAAGTGAAGTTTCAGCTTGTAATTGAAATCATGAATAGATATGCCCAAACTCGCCAGAGTTAGCTGTACTATTCGGTTCATTATTCATCTTGTTCTTGGCCCTTAGTCGATTTCCAACTGTATATAGCATAAGAAAACAACAAATACCAATTTTAAATTTTAACAGCCACTGATTTAGAGACAAATAATCAGACACACTAAAATTTTCATAAATTCTAGCACCTGTATTCTTGAAAACTTATGTATATGGAAACACATAAGAGGGTTTAAGGTAATGAACCCTTTTCTTTCTGCTAAACTGAATTTTAAGTAGTTACTGCTCCTGCTACAGTCAAAAACACAGGAAGACAAACTGACAAGCTTGTGCTTCATGCAAATCACCTTCTGCTGTTTCCCCTTCTTGGAACCGGTTTATAAAGCACCACGGTCACAAATTTTGAACGAAAGCGATGAGTGACCCCAAGTGCCACCACTGATCGAGGAGCTTCTCGATTCTCAATGTAAAGATGATTTAGAGTGACACTTTGTGGGGCCGGAAGTGGTGTATGAGGATCTCCATTTGTCGCGTGGTTTAGCACCGTATGCTGCAAGTGTGGGGGCAGTGAAGGTGGCTCCCGCTCTTCATCTTCACTTCCTGGATACACATTACTGTAACTTGACTCAGGTGACCTCAGGACGTCAAAGCCTGCAACAGTTACTTCATCCTGCATCAAATTTTTATGTTTAGAAGCAGTTCAATCGAGTTGAAGAATTCATATTGTGGCAGCTTACTTGATGTTCACCAGAAGGTGGATTCATTTTCTAAATGTGATATTGTTGAAGTCAAAGCAGAATCGATGCAGGAAAGCTTACCAGATCCAAACAGCCTGAAAGTAATATGACAGTTTTCTAAAAATTCATCGATGCTGTACTTATAAACTTTTGCAGCAGCACAAGGAGATAAATAAGTATAAAAAAGCTCCAGTAGAATTTGAATAAACACAAAATAGACCGGGGCAAAATTTTATTTTGGGCTTTTAGGATGGGCCCTGAAGGCCATACATCTCTACTTTTTCTGGGCTGCATCACATTCGGGGTTCATGGTCAAAGAAAATCATTTAAAACTATCTCTGGAAAAAAAAAATAAAATAAAACATTTCAAAAATTGGTCCCTCTCTCCTAGATAAAATCAGACCACCTGGGATTGACAGAGACAGATTATGGTCAATCAGTCAAGAATAATGCTACTCTCCCTTGCTTGTTTACCAGGTGACTTGGTAAGGGTGTATGTGTCTTTTAGTCCCACCCTCATTGCGGTGTATTATGTCTTTTTGCCCCACACTTGTTTTGAAATTTTTATGGACCAAGTCACCCGCTAAGTAATGTGACAGGGGAAGGTAGCATTACTCATCAGTCAATTATTGCCGCTAGAAAACCAACAGCAGCATGAAACAATCCAACAAAAAGAATTGGTGATCATAACCAGAAAGGGGGAATAATGCAATCTGGAGTAAGTATAGTTCCACCTGAGCAAATTTATTCTTGCTTTGTATACCTAAGAAAACGCGCTCCTTTGGTCAAAAGGTCAACCTATTCAGAGATTTTACAATCTTGATCAATTCTAGGTGCCATAGAGTGCGTCCAAGCAGTACAGTAATTTCATTTTTCTATATTGACGTGTCAATGATCATCATGACAATACTTTCTTTAAATTGAAAACCTATGGTTTTTAAGATAAAGCTATATTTTCTAGCCCAACTTGATAAATTGAGGCATAAACCTTGATAAAAGGCACCAAGTCATGTTTCAGAGCAATCAATAAAGGCCACGCAAGCGTAAGCCTCAGTGAAAAAGAATGCAAGAAACTGATCAGTGTTATCATATACTGAAACGAAGAAATTAAAAGCCCTCTATAAACAAGAAGTGAACTCCACAACAAAAGATGATACTGAATTGAATGTGTTAGTGCCTCTAAAAACAGGGTGTTCATACAAAAAAAATTAGACTGTATGACAAGAAACAGAATTCTAAATAGAAGTATCATTTCCAAACACCAACTCTTAGCGGGTTCAATGCATTCTATATCAAACACCAATGCCGAGCCTTAGCAGAGTATTATTTCATCATATATAGCTAGGCATAGGCAATATAACAGCACTACATCTGAAGATCAAGATAGATAAAAGAATCATTGGTTCAATAACACAGCTGAAATCACTAACCTAGCAAGCCATATAATATGAAACTCATGCATAAGTTAAACGGCCAACCATATAATAAATTGAGTTTGGCTTGGTGTCAATGTCCAAAAGGGCGATGAAATATTAATTCCTCCTCTACCCTCCCAACGCCAAGATAACAGTCTTCACTGATCCTTCTTTTTGGGTTTATATTTGTAATGTCTGATGCAAGGAATAGATGCTACGAACAGAATCATTAACTAATTTCTTAATATCGTCTAAGAGGATTTCTTTTTGCCAAGTTAATTTGGAAAGTTCAAATACCTTGTCTGTTTGAAATTACTGGCACAGACACATCAATATACAACACCAAAATGAAAAGTCAAATTGTTAATGAACTCCATCAAATATTGCAGCAAATCATGTACATGTTCATCAAAAAGAAATGCCAGAGAATTACTTAATTTAGACTTCAGGGTATTTTTTGAATATTTTGTTAGAAAAGGGCAACATTCAGCCACTTCTGTTACTTGTTTCTGTGACTAAAAAAACCCATAAGGATGCATAAAAATATTTGTGAAATTACATACTTGATGATCTTATCCCAGTATTAGAAGTTTAGAAATCTTCCTACAAAATCAGAGACCATGTGAACTTAAAGTTGCATAAACCTATTTGCACCAGAGTTATGACAGTTACTTTGTTCAATAAAGTTACACCCGAGATCATCTAGACCTAGAAGCCAGCAGTCCAAAGGTACAAAACTCTTACCATCCACTTACAAGAATTTTGGTGTCTTATCTTCTAAGCTAAGAGCCACCAATCGATATTTTTCAATGGAATGTGGGTGTACATGAAGTCATCTTTTTGGCATATGACCCAGCAAATCTTTTTTCTTGAGTAGAGTTATTACTGTAGTCATTACTCTACTTCAGAAAGATTCCAAATTTATTGTCATCCGTGACAAACACAAGACATTTCTCCAAAGAACAAATTGAAACCATAACCAGAAGATCAACAAGATTCCATTCTTTCTACATTGAATCATCTCTCAACCTCAGAATTTTGTCTACAAGCCAATACTAGAGTCATCCACACTCGACAGCTAATTGGAAATGTAATCCTAGTTGTCCATGTACAAAGATGATAACCAGGTAACTACAATGAGATCCTTGTGAGCCAATAATTAGTACCAAAATTGCATAGGATGACCGTAGTTGTTTGAATTCGGATTCATGTTAAATTCTCTTGTTCACTTTATCGGACGTGAATTTTGAAAAGGCAGTTTCACACTTAGCCCTGGGAAATCTGAATGTGCCATTTAAAAAAGAAGTTGATTTAATTGGAAGATCATAAAAACTAATTCTAGACATATACTAAACCCCAATATTAACCTACCTGAACCGTAAAACTTCAAAATAATCAATGAATGACCAACCATTAGATGAAATTGAAAATCTAGATAGTTTCACACGTTAGCCCAGTAACATGCCTTTCCTTCCTAGTTATTACATGAAACTAGAGAACATCTTTTTCATCCACAATAAGCACAGACCCCAGATTTCCGAAGAAAAGATTGTAAAAATTCAACGGTAGCAACTATATTGTGTACCGGAAACGAACCTGAATTAACGTATGACCCAAAATGTTATCTTGAGCGCTTAGGGGAAAAAATAGAATCTTTTAATTAAATTCTGCACTCACCCAAAGTTAATCTGGGGGGAAATTTTCCATTGCAGATAAAAGTAAAAACCAAATTCAGCCCGTCGTCAATTTGAAAATTGAGAGACCCAGTAAGCAAAAATACCTAAAATCTATGAAGTTCAAGAATTAAAAAAAAAATCAAAAACCGAAGTCTTAGCTTTTATATTCAGCAAACAGAAAAAAAAATGAAGAAAAAAGGGGGAAATTCAAAGGTTAATCCATAAACCCATTAAGAATTAAAACCAAGAAAGGAACCAAATTGCCAAGAATTGTTACCTGAAGAATGGATGAACAAGCATGAAACAAGAATGTACTCGTCAGAATAAATGAAGAGGAAAAGAAAGAAAATGGTGGAACGAAGAAATAATGGAATTATTTATTTTATTTATAGCTTACGAGATGCAGAAGGTGTTTTTCTTACCCCTTTTTTTTTTTTGACCTAGTAGATTCCGCAAACTGAATCGTAGGATTCATTTATCATGCGCGTTTACCCCACCGTGGGCGGGTTATTGATGAACTATTTATCCAATTTCTAGGTACTAATTTTTGAACATTTAATTGGATGTGTGTGAATGTGAGTTGTAAGTTGTAACTAGTCGCAATTATGCAGTTCATTTTTTTTTTTAACCTTTTCTTTTTCTAAAACATCAGTTGTATTGGTTTATCAAGAAAAAAAAAAGTTGTAGTACTCTCTCCGTCTTATAAAAATGGGCTTAATTTCTATTTTTATTTGTCTCACATTATAGTCCACTTATAAACGATATTGAATAATTAATTTCTTTTTCAAATATATCTTTAACCCAACTACTAATAAATTTGTATTGCATTCAATTGAATTAGTCTTGAATAAGAGTGTATTAGGGAACTAAGTGTAAGTTTTATATTTCCAACTACATTACTTCTACTTTCTTAATCTACGAGATTAATTGATATGAGCCTATTTTTTGGGATAGGGATAGTAATTGGTCAATCATAAATGGAAACTGAGGAACTAATTAACAAAGGATTGAGTCTAATGTAAACTATAGATGGAAAGAGGAAGTGTTTGGTTATTACTATATATATCGTAATTTATTTTCTTAACGGTAGATATCCTAATATTTGATCTCCTTAAACTCGTAGATAAAAGATGTAGATTTAGCTATTATTTTTATTGAGAAAAATCATGTTGTCAAATTGAATAACTTAAAACCATATCAATTTAACTTTTCGATAAATAAAAATCAAGGGTTTTACCCTTTGTGTTATAATAAATATAACAATAATAAGAGGATAGGTGAGTGCACCTCAAACTTTTGAGTATAGATGAGAGACTTACATTTATCAATCAACAAAATAAAATGCATGCCCTTTTTCCGCTCCTTCCTCATAAATGAGCCATGCTTGTGTCGTCCATATATTTTTCGTTCCTCTTGTGCTATTTGAGACCCATTGAAATAATTAAATTTATTAAGCGAACGATGTTATGTGGTATTGTTTGGTATGTAAATGCCATGAGATTCTAGAGATGACTTATCTCACTATCTTTAATGTAATTTATTTATTAACTAGTCTTTTTACCCGTACGATGCATGAAGAGAACAATTCATAAAAGTAACGAATATGTTGAATAATGAGTTGATAGCAAATGTACATCAACATTATGTATAAAAACATATAAAAAGCTTATTGTCATGTCTCCCAAAAATAAAAATAAAGAAAATGAAAATACGAAAAGAATATAATCCTCCATCAAAAAAAAAAAAGGTACTATAATCCAAATTTTGGGAAACTTTCTTGTACACCACATTTACAGTCATCCCTGAAATAAAAAATTTTGTAACTGCGTTGGAAGATTGACATTGTATTCCTCTTTTTATCAGTTCAAAACATATGCATCACTAAAAGTCTACAATATGTGTAATTTTTACATATTTACTTTTTTGGCAATTAAATATTGGTTGAACACTATTTTAAGTCCAAAAATTTGATCACTTATATATTAGAGTCCTCTATTAGAATTTTTGATTTGTGCAAATCAACCAATTTATTAATTTATACCCATGATCGACCCGATAAGTCATTACACCCGTGATTGTTTTTAAAGTACACACCTAAAGTACATATAAAAACATATTGATATACGTGAGAAATTTGAAATGGACAGAGTCAACTTTCAAGGTATTAAAATGTTCGATGTTGTTAAATTTCTTTTCCAAATTTAGAAAAAATTTCAATTAGGTAGAAAAATCAAGAAATCAAATTTTGGTAGGTTAATCAGAAAAATCAAGAAATTGAAACTGATGGAACGAAAATTGGGTAATGAAGGTGAAATTTACGGAAAGAATGGAGAGATTAAGGTAATTGCTATGTAGGTATGGAATAAAATAGGAAAATTATTAAATAATTAGAAAAAATAAGTAATAGTTTCGATGAGGATTGAAGAACCATATTTAAGGAGAAAATCATGGATGACACTTAGATAAAATGAATCCATCTATATCAAAAAGGAAAAATTGAAATGGGAAAGGGGAAAAAAATATCAAAATAATAATAATAATAATAATAATTTGACTACAAGTTTCACCGCAGAAAATGGGCGGGAAAACCGCAGTATAAAAGCTACCAAGACTTAAGTACTTTTATTAATATATAGATATTTATTTATTAATTAAACGAGAGGTGTTGTGGTAAGTTTTGCCCGCCATTTTCCTCCTAAATTGCACTTAGTAAGGATATTTCAGTTATTTTTACTATTGTTGTGGTGACCCATGTGGTAAAGTCTGATTTCTATCATTTTTTCTTAATTTTGGATCCGTTCTTCTTGTATCCAATCCATTCTTAGGAATTACTACAATGTCTCTTTTTTCACTTTCATCGAATGCTTGATTTTTCTCAGTAAAAAAATCTTAATCCAATCTATTTCCCTTTGAAAATTCTTGATATTATCCTATTATTTGATTTCTATTTTTCCTTAAATGATTTGTCCCTCTTTATGATTGGATTATGTGTTTGATTTTTGGTGGATTTTTGTTTGGATATTTCATACTTTGATTTTATTTTATGTATCCCAATCATCTATGTAATTGGGGCGGGATAGGTTGATTTTAAGGTTTTTAGTGCATCCAGTATGGCAGTATCTTAACATAATCAATTACGGTTTTTGTTTGCAATGTGTAATACTGTCTACAAAGAAGTATTTCGTAATTTGAATTAATTCATTTTGTTGTGTTAGTCTTATTGTTCTTAAAATTATTTTTATGCATATCACGATCGTGATTATGACCAAAAGTTCATTTTTCTTGACATCTTACTTGTTTAACATGCGATTCAATTACCATGCAATGATGATTAATGTACTATCCAATATGATAATAGCTACTTTTGATTTGATCAGGAAAGTTTTCTATGCTTAAAAAAATTTGACAACAAACCAAAAAAGAATACATTAATTCAGTTATTATATAATAATTAAATTAACACTGAAAAATAAGAAATTAATTTATAAAAACTATTTGCGTATTTATGTCACTGTTAAAGTCATAAAAAATTAATATATTTTAAACTTTAATGATCTGAATTGTGAACTTCCTATGCAACGTACATGTGAAAAAACTAATATTAAGTAATGATGTTCTTTACTAGAAAAAAAATACATGAAACATCCCCTCGTACTATCACAAGATCTTGACTCTTGAGGAGAAGGAACTTTATTATGGAATTAGATAAAAATTTTTAATAGGATAGTTATACTGTCTTAAGTTATGTATGATCGTCTAATAAGACGAGATTATCTTATAAATGACCCACTTAATCTAATGATGAAACGAGGTCGTCCTAAAGTTCAATGTCGTAGGAATGGGATAGAGTATAGAGAGTATATATGGAACTCTAATGTCTTTTTTTTTTTTTTTTTTTGTGGGGGCGGGGTGTTTGTGGGGGAAGCAATATCGAACTCTAATGTTACTTCTCTTTTCGAAGAGTTTCATACGCAAGGCAGTAGTGATCCAATTAGAAAGAAATGTTGGACAACGGCCCAGAAGAGGACCTCAAGACAGTATGGGCCCACTGTGAATTGTGCCCTTACTTAAAGAGGCCTAAGCCAAGCCCAACGATAGAAAAGCTGGGAAAGGGAGGAAACAACAAAAATATAAATATTTTCTCTCATTTTTCCTTTTCCCCCCCTGATATATAATTTACTCACGTATATTTTGTAATAATGACTAATAAATACTAAATAGCACAGTACAGTACTAACATAACAAAGAAGGAAAAATAGACTAAATAATGATATGTGATTAAATATACTATATGTGACAAACACATTAACGTGTGTCTCATTATTCTCGAAAAAAATATTATTCGAAAATATTTGAATGTATTTGATCTTATTTAGCTTATAGGAGTGGTATGCTTGAGTTGCTTGTATTCAATGTTTTAGAAAGCTCGTCTAGGAGATATTTATATTCAAATTTGAGATTTCAAATTTTATAACGCCTTACATTTTATCACGCATTGATATACTTAGGAGCGTGGTTTTATACTTTTTTAAACCTTACTTGTATCGAGATTCATGGGGATGACTTGATATAAGTCCCCCTTCCTTGTAAACTTTCTTATATGAATAAAGATGTGGAGAAATCCAAACCCCCCATTCCCCATTTAGTTAAGGTGAAGGCTTAAAAACCCATGAAAACTGTAATGGTTTTTTTCTTAAAAAAAAAAAAAAAGAAAAGAAAAAGAAAAAGCACTGAGATGTATCAATTGTTTATTACGTTGCGAGATTTAATTAATTAATTAAATAATATGCTAAATCTAAAACCTTATCGGACTCGTTAATATTTTTAGTGACAAAGTACCAGGTACGTCTTTTAATGCGTGAATCTAGGATTAACCTAAAATAATCTATTTTTTCTTAAGCTGTCCAACTTTAGATATGGATTTTCTTCATTGTTTTATATGTCAATGGGTTAATTTCACAAAAAATCTCCACCCTTTGAGTTAAGAATCAGTTTCATCTTCATTCTTTTTTTTCACTTGTTTGGTATCCAACTTTTCATAAATGCACACGATATGTCCTTTTGACACTATTCCTTCAAAATTTTAATAAAATAACGGTTATACCCTTAATTTTTGAATTTAAAAAAATAAAATATTTAAAAATAATAAGAAATAAAAAAAGAAGAAAACCCAGACAAGTGAAATTAAGGGCATGTTCTGTTTATTTTTTTGAATTCATTTTGAGTATTGTCTTTTAAAAGTAAATATTAAGTAAAATAAGGATTTTATTTTCCTTATTTTGAGCAATTTCAAAATTTTAAACTAAAAAACTCAAAACAAGTGAAATTATATTTTGTCCTTGTGAGCTTTTTAATTTAAAAATTTGAAAATACTCAAAACAAGGGAAAAGAAATTCTTCTTTTACTTAATATTAACACTTAAAAGACAAGACTCAAAATAAATTCAAAAAAATAAATAGAACAGGCCCTAAAAATTAAAAATATTTCTCTTTTTTTAATTTCTTCTTATTTTTAAATATTTTATTTTTTTAAATTCAAAAGTTGAGGGTATAACAGTCATTTTCTAAAAAATTGACGGAATAATATCAAGAGCGACTTATCGTGCGTATTTATGAAAGGTTGGGGACAGAGACAAGTAAAAAAAAGTTGAGGATGAAATCGATTCTTAATTCAAAGGTTGAGGACCTTTTGTGAAATTAATCCTATGTCAATTTAAATACATTCATTCATGTCCAACATAAAAAACAAATTAATTCATGGATAATCATTCGCATTTGGGACCTTCTATATTTGGGGACGACCTTCTATATTTGGGGACGACTATAAATTGGAGATCAAACTATTTTAACATTTAACAATGTCCCAAACTAGTTGACATATTGACGGGATGGATGGATGTAATGGATAATAAAGATCAAATTGTTGATACACTCCTTAATGTGTAGGAATGGCAACAATGCGGGTTTGTGGCAGGTATGCCTTCCCCCACCCCGTTAAGGAAATCCCCGCCCCGTACTCCCTGGTACCCGATTGAATCGGGTACGGGAGGGCTATAGGGGGTGTGCGGGACATGTATGAAAAAATTACTCGTTACTGGTCCCTATTAAGGGAAAAAATCCTTAAAAAAAAAGAAAAAAAAAAAAAGAATGACGTAGCGCGGCAGTGAAGACTTTGGGATTAAGTGAACTAGTGGAGACTTGAAGTTGAATGGTTCTAGTTGGATAGAGACAGAGATGAGAGGAGAGAAGTTGATTGAGGGATAAACATTGGTTTGTCTTTGAATTTGTTTTTTTCATTTTAAGAAAGCTCTAATTTTGAATGAATTAATTATTAAGGTTAGTTAAAAATTCAACAAAATGGGTACTGGTCGGGATTGTTAAGATTTATTGTTTCTGTCTTGGGTATTTGGGATCAAACTTTCACTAACTCACTACTTAAGTTTAAATTTTTTTCTCAAAAAAAAAAAAAAATTAAATCAGGTATCGGGTTGGGGAGGCCAATACCCAACCCCGACCCGATAAGAGTTCGGGTCGAAATCTTTCACCCCGTATCCACCCCAATACTTAACGGGACGGGTACTCGCTGGTATCGAATAATGTCTGTCCCGTTGCCATTCCTACTAATGTATTCTATTTTTCAATTAAACGCTTTTGGTTATAATATTGCATCAATTTTACCCATAAAAGTTCTTCTCTAATATAAGATTGTAATAAAGAATTGCAATTTTTTTACCCAAAAGAAAGTTTTGCAATTTTATGTACGTAAGTGGCTCATTGTAAGAGTGTTGAATATTTTTGGAGTTTTCCCATAAAAATTCTTGATCTCCAAAAATTTAATCATTAATAGTTGTGGTCGTCAAGTCAATGAAAGCCCGCGGCCAACAAAGGTCCTCGCGCCATGAGGACCTAACATTTCAACGACATGAGGACCTTCAGGTCGCAGTGTAACTCAGTGACCTGACCAGTCCTCGCGCCTTTGAGGTCATAAGGTCGCTGAGCAGTTGAGCAGCTGCTTACAGACCCACCTGTGTAACCTTTTCACCCGCGATTGATGAGACTGAAGCATTAAACTCGCAGACAGTACTTAGCTACCCAATGTAATGTTTAGGCGGTCATTAGTCAAAAAGCAAAATCTTAATCTCCGATTTATTTGACCAACACACCATTCTTGTGGGTCTGACATTAAATGTATGTAATTATTCTCCAATATAACTGTATGTTATAAATAGAAGAAAATAACACTGAATACGGGTCCAACTCCCATTATAAATTCTCCACATTTCTTATTCATTAACGACTCTCAATTTATTACACTCATTTCGCTGTTATTCGCACTTATTCCTCAAACTCATTCAAACGTATTTCTCCCGCGTAAACAAATCTCACTTGTTGAGTCGAAGTCAGAATTTGACGTCAACAATAGTTTTTATATATCTTTCAACACTTAGCCGTATTAGAAAAGCAGATAAAAGTATAAAACCACAATCGTTCACTTAAAGCTAAATAAATGAAAGAAAAAAGGTGAAAAATATATTTTTTAAAAAAAGTATATGAAATAAAAACAAAATTTCCTGTCAAAACTTGGGATCAAAATCAAACTTTGAAAAATGAGTGTATCTCAACACTGATTTGACTAAAGTTTTTTGATTTGGACTCAAATCTATCGATTATGGACCATGTAACTTTTCATTTTCCTGTCCCTATTGTATTTAGGAAATTTGTCCTTCTGCCATCTCGATCAAAACTTAGACTATAAGATATAATAAAATAGAAAATACTTATCTATTAGTTTATTATATCTTCAATATGTTTAACCATACTTACGTGTCACTAGTTTTAACTATTCCATTAAATATTTAAAGCACATAAGTATTTTCTTAACTCGACGGTGATGATCTTCAACTTTGAACAGCTTTGTGCATTATTATGATGCTGAACTAATAACATGTTGATAATTTTAAGCTGTTATATACAAACAAATTTATTTAGTTAAAAATTCATTATCTCTTTGAGTAATAATACATGCTACATGTTAAACAAAAACTTACAAGAAAGTCTCATAATATAAGAAAAATTTTGAACATAGTTTCTATCATTGATTCGAATAATATAATTTATTTATTATTTAATCTTTTAATAAAACATATCTATGAGAGGGATCATGCGAGCAACGAAAGTAAACAACTGGATTGCATGAGAGGACAAACATGCGCCGGTGGTTTCACTGGGCACTGTCGTCAACTTCACGTGTTTTGTCACGTGCACGGGTGTTTGATCTTCGGCTTTCTTTTTCAATTATTATTATTATTATTATTATTATATAAAAAAATAAATATGTTCATGTCCACGTAATCAATGGGTTCACGCGGATGATCCAACAGGAAGTCGTGCATTCCATGTGAAGTTTACCCCACACTCTGCCGCCGCCAGTTCCAACGTCACCACCACCACAGATTATAAGGACTAAACTTTATCCCAACAGTGGTGTCTTTATCTGCCCAATTTTTCATTGTTGGGATCGTAAGTTTGCCTATGAATATTCCTATTAGAATGAATAATATTCAATTAAGCAATATCGTCTCTCAATCATTCATTTTTGATATGATAAGGACAACCAAACATCTCTTAAATTTTATTGGTCATCCACGTTTTGCTCATCTCGCAAGTGTTGTCACCAACGATAGAAATAATAATAATAATTAACATTACGTGGCAGATTCCATTGTGACGAGGGAAAAGACAAAATAAATGGTGAGAAGCAAACAAAAGAAGAAAAGATAGTGGGAAGAAAATCAACTTTTGAGTAATGACGCGCTTCCCTTTCATTTTATAGTTTTAATTTGTTGGAATATTAAACCGATTTTGGAGAATGAATTCATACGTTATTGGAAGTTTTCCATGAATTGAATTTCAATATGTTTCATTTAGTTTGTATAAGTAATCAATTTCTAATTATCTTTTGGATTCATGAAGTTATAATGTTGTAACACTAATAAAAGATTGTAATCGTTCTCATTTTCAAGTGATCAACTTTCAAATATATACAAAGTTGATAGTTTTTGTAAACTCTCCTTCCCTCTTCTCTAAATGGTATTGTTCATATTCTTATATATTTCTATAAACCGGTGAAATAATAGGGATATTTATCATTAATTACTCATGCAAGTGTTACATGTTATCCTGCCCATTGATAGAGATATTTTGGTTCATACATTAATCTTATGTGCCCAATTCCATCAAAAAGAAAAAAGGGGGGAGGGAAAAAAGTGAAACAAATAAAAGTGGAGATGGAAGCCAAGAAAACCAACTTTTCACTGGTACTTTCTTGTTAACTATTTTCAAGATGAAAAATAAAAAACATTCATCAAAGTGAAAAAAATAATAAGAGCCTGCTTTTTAGGAATTTCTTTTGGGAAAAAAGTAGAAATTTTTATGTTTGGAAACTAAGCAATTAAAATTGATTTGAAAAATTAACTATTGTAAGATCACTTTTAATGTGGGGGAAAAACCCAAATTTTGAGTCCCCACCCCCTCCACAAAAAAAAAAAAAAAAACTCAAATAATGTATAGGGAAATGGGGGAACCCATTTTCGAAGGCGAAAAAGGTAAATAGGGGCTAAATTTAACCCCTATTTTACCTCTCCCCCACCAACTTTATTCCTTAAAAAATTTATATAATAAATTTAAAAAAATATTTTGTAAAAAATTGAATATATATTGTATGATAAAAAAAATAATGACAAAATAATTTGTACAAAAATTTTAAAAAATAAGCGAAATTCTTTAATATGTTTTCCCCTCAATTTTTCCCTTACACATTATTTAGACATAGGTTTTTTCCCTTGGTTTTTTTCCATTGATTTTTTCCCCAACATTAAACTCGCTCTAAGTTAAAAGTAAAGTGGACTATGGATATTTTCTTTTGAAAAAAAAAAATGATTTTTCAAAAAAGTGCTAAAGAACAAGCTATAATTTCATCTTTTTCCCTTTTTGTTGATGGACTGTCATAATTTTTATTTGACTTGAATTAGGCCACTGATGCTAAATAGGTTCCCGCGATCTTTTGATGTCAAAATGAACTCTGGCGATCCCTCTTATAGGATTAAGACCTGCAAGGAATGACGGGGCTTTCCCCCCGTTTTGACTCTAGTGTGAAAATTAATTAACTTGAACAGAAATCAATGAGAAGAATACATACATATATATAGATTATGAAAGAAGAAAGCTTTGATTAGTGGATAGTTAACATTGGTGGTTAGTGGTGGTCATCATTGGTGGTTAGTGGTAGTTTATCATTTGTGATCAAAGATAACTGATAACGGTCACACCAGGAATGTTCGTTCGTTAAGGATTGGTCAAGTGATTGTATATATATATAATCATCTAGTGATTGTTCCTCCAATTCAAAGTGTTCAAATGATCATGTTCGTTATTGATCATGATCTGGTATATCAACCACCTTACTCAAATTTATCTCTGAATTTAGCATGAAAAGTCATATATATTATAAAGTACGAACAGTCAAATTTAGCATGAAAAGTCAAATTTATATATTATAGATATATAAAGTCATATATATCTCTAAATTCATATATATTTAGCATGAAAATATCTATGAAAAGTCATATATATTTTATCTCTGAATTTAGCATGAAAAGTCATATATATTCTAGTGCAAGTTGTTGATTTTTTATATGATCTCAACCATTGAAGTGGACATAGACTTGTCAACTCCCCACTAACAAGGGGCAGTTATTTGTTTTTAATTAATTTTTTTTTAAAAATAAGGCTAGTTACTAGCGCCATCATTAGTAATCAATGACTAATAATATAATGTATATGATATTATCAGTTAAATCTCTTAAATGTAAAATTGTTCAGATAATGTCTAATTTAATTTGAGTTGTGTGTTCAATATGTGAATTAAGAAAATTTCTAATACTAATTGGTAGTTTTCTTATGGTACAAACTAGATGACTTAATACAACTGAATGATATTAAAAATTATTGACATTAATTATAAATACCACTTTATATATTATTTTCTCTTGAAATGATGAATTTTCGATTTACCATCGAGACAACCGACCTTGAAACCGATCCATCGTGGGCATTGGTATTTTCCGTCTGTTAATTTTCAATTATCATTATTATTATTTTTGTCAGATAATGTTCCATTTCAATTGGAAACCACACATCTGTAATCAGAAAAAATAATGAATTATTGTTATATACGAAATAAAAAGGTGAAGGAAAAGGCAAGGGATGGCTTACCCCACAAAATGGTACGAGAATTCAGAGAGGCCACATCAGATTGTACGGACGTGGGTCCTTTTCAGGTGAAGGCTTTGCGAATCTTTTGCTTTTACAAATTATTTTTTAAACAATTTCATTTTTGGATTAGATTGACGGAGAAGATTGCTTTCAAGGTCTTGTATTCAAGACTGTTAATCATGCAGGCGCGGCACCTGATTTCGTGCCCCTCCAGCCTATTTCTATGGTTCTTCTGCTACTATAAATTATTACTAATTATATGTATGCGCGTTGCACGAAATAGAATAATCAGTAAAAAATACGTAGTAATTTAAAAAACTCAATAATATAATTTTATTGCGTAATATTTATTCATATACATATATTACTAATATATATTCATTTCTTGTTAAGTATAGAAACTAAGAAATTATGAAAAAAATGAATGTGAAATTTATACAACTCTAAAATCACCCTACATTCACATCCTTATTTAATAAGGTGTAGATGATATTCATTTATTATAATGAATTATTTTCTACATTCATTTTCCACCATATATTCTTAAAAAACTTATTTTTCGCATTTCCTCATCACTCTTCACTAAATCTATTCTAAAAAGTGCAAAGTCTTCTATTACAAAGTCTCCAATTACAAAAGACTCAAGTGAACCAATATTAGAATAAAGGATAATTTCTATATGATTTACCATTTACACCTAAAATTAATTTTTAATTAATTTCCGTTCTAAAAAGAATTAAAAGAATTTTTTTATTTTTATTCTAAATCATTATCATCAAATATTGTTATTATAGTACCTCCTCAATTTAAAATTTTCACCAATATATATAGGTTCCTAGAGACAAATAAATAATAAATCAGGTAACATACTAAAAATACAACCCTAAGTTTTATGATATGTAGTTTATCGTATTGAATTAAGGTAAAAGTTTTGAAACTAATTCAATTTAATTTTATTATTATATCATCAATATCATGAATAGGCACTTAATCGAGATAAGAAAAAGTTTTAATAACCCAATACTTGAAATTTGTCTATCAACTGTAAAAATAGATAGGAAAGATTAAATTTTTGAAGATAGCCTAAAAACTAATAGAATATGTATAACAAATATTAATGAATAACAAATAGTATATTATATATAGAATAAAACTATTATAAATTTTAGTATATTATTATAAAATAAAATAATAGCAAAATGAGACTAAAGAATAAATATTACTTTTTTTCCAGAGAGAATGGATAATTATTATTGTTAATATTATAAAATAAATAATAAAAGAAGCATATAAAAATAGAATAGTAGTTTTGGCGGGAAAACTTACATATGACTACTATCCTACTTTAATATATATAAGATATTTTCATCCGTGCGTTATACGAGAAGTTTACAATTCAGTTCGTAAAAGTCTAAAATAATAATGTGTTACATATAAACAATGACATATGATACGTAAATATTTCGCTTATAAATTAATTTCTTATTTTTCAGTGTTAATTTGACCATTATATAATAGCTAAATTAATGTATTCTTTTTTTCCTCTCAATCATGCAATTGTAGAAAACCTTTTTTTCTTATCAAATCAATAGTACTATAATAGATAGTACATCAATCACACTTGCAGAGTAATTAAATCATATGTTAAACAAATAAGATGTCAAGAAAAATAAACTTTTTTTAGTAATCGATTATGATACAGATAAAAATAATTAAGAACAATACAACGGACACAACAAAATGAATTGAGAAAAACCAAGCTTTTAATGAGAGAGAAGGACTGCGTAGTAATAATCCCTAGGAACTGATAAGATCCGATAAAAAAAAATAAAAAATCAACGAAAAAGAATAAAAATCAGATGTTACTATGTAGTTTAGCACCAGAATAATGAAAATGATTGAAATATCCTCACTAAAGCCAAAAAAGTAGGAAAATTGCTGTCAAACTTTACCGCAGCACATTTCATTTAATTAATATAAAAATTATTTTATTATTATTATTATTATTATTATTATTATTATTATTATTTACACCATCGGTACTATACATTCTTATTTTTGTTTTTTTTTAATTTTTAATTAATAGCATTTTTACAATGAAATTGAACCTATTGCTTGTGGAACTTACGTGCTATCAGAATTTGAGCGTTGTAGCATTATTATTATTATTGTTGTTGTTGTTGTTGAGCTATTTTTGTTTTTCATTCAGCCAAAAAAAAATGGATATTAGAAAATATTTTACTTTGAAATTATGAAGTGGGCTTTTCAGGGAAAAAAATTGTGACTTTTTCTTAGACAACATATTTATGACTCTGACTCCGTCTATTGTCAAGTTGAAACATTTCTCTTCACGAATATTAATGTGTTTTGAAATTTATTATGGTGAATCCACCAGAGTGGAAAAATTGAATGTAATTGGACCCTTGATTTGAAGATTAATTAGTTTAAATAGAATATAGGGTAAGGTTTAGAATGCAATTATAATCGGTTCTAGATCAACTTGTACATGGTTAAGAACTTTCAAAACAATGTAAAAACTTTTTGCCGACTACAACAAGGTTGCAAAACCAATTTAGGACAGTTCAGATATAAAAGATAGAAAGTTACAGTCATGGTTAACTAAGGATATACTCATATATTGAGTAATTTATCCTAAATTCTAGACGAGACAAAAATTACCGATAGAGATGTTTTAAAACGACC
The DNA here is from genome assembly GCA_963692815.1 of Nyctanthes arbor-tristis. NCBI lineage: Eukaryota > Viridiplantae > Streptophyta > Magnoliopsida > Lamiales > Oleaceae > Nyctanthes > Nyctanthes arbor-tristis. Next base: position 128,886 of record CAVNYN010287390.1, read on the forward strand.
TAAAGTCCCACTGCAGCAATTAGTTGAACTCGTGTGGCCTACAGACACGATAATTTAATATTGTACTATACAAATGCAAAAATTAAAACTTTTTAGAAATAAATGCTAGGCTTTTTGTATGTTCGTTTTCCTTTTTACTATATCCTTTTCCATTTCAATATTTTCTCCATATGGACACTACCAGATTTGCATAATCATTGCGCTCGACTGTGTAGACGAAAAATAATAAAGTAATCCAACTTGGTTTAAGGAAAAAAATAGTAACAGTAATAGTAGTAGTAGTAATAACAATAGTAAAAAAAAAAAAGTTAGTTACTTTTTGTTGTAGAAATTTGCTAAAGAGATAGATAAGACTTCTAATAAGGAGATAGATCGTTTACGTTGTGGAAATCTAACAAATAGATAAGGCTCTTTAACCGGACCGCTTTGTTGTACCGTTTACATTAATTTACTATACATGAAGTTTTTTTTAATGTGTAATTGAAAATCTGTATTATGGCAGCATAAATATGCATAAATGTTTATCTTACTGAAATACATAGCTAAGAAAATCAATAATACAAATTCACATATAGTGGGAATACATATTATAATAAAATATAAAAAATATCACATACAAGAAATCAAACATGAGACATTTAGGTCTCAGTACCTCAGTCTAGCCCCCAAATCTAATGGGCTAAGCCTCATTGGCACTATACGTAAAGTTAATTACTCATTTGTTGTATATGACGATCCAAAAACCTTTGATAGCTCATGTTCTATTTGGTTATTTTAAAGATGTTTTTAGTTTTTAATTTTTTTTTTTTTTTGGAGACAGGCCCGATTGTGGGATTTTAGTTTTAAATTTTTAATAACTATTAAAAACTTATCTACTTATGTATTCTTGAAAAAAAATTCATTTTTAAAAATAAGGAAAAAAAATTGTGAAGAAAACTCGAAGTAACAAAAATAAGGTCATTGAAAATTTGCGTCAAGAAAACTAAAATGACTCCTTTTGGGTGTGTTTTCCATTGACAGCATGGAAAACAAAATCAATTTTTTCATAAACAATAAATTCACTTAAAACACTAAATAGAAAACTAAAAACTGAAAAAATAAAGAGATTTCTGTTTTTTTCTAACAGAAGGACTCAAATTGGAAATGTCAGCCTAGGAGAATTTTCATCTCTCACCACTAGAACTAGAATGATTAAGTATTAGAATTATTGAGAGGAATCAAAGTAACAAAAATCTTAAAAGCAAATATGTTGAGCTCGTTTGTACATGTAAACGACAAATAGTTTTAAGGTCTTCATCGACGAGAGAAATTTATATAAATAACTAGTTTTGGATCATCTATTTGTTGGTGATGCAAGTGGCCGCAACAATGATAGCTGAGGGTTCACGGTAAAGCCCATCAGGATTCGCACACCATAACACTACAACGAGAAAAAAATTTAGGGTTTGGGGAAGATGGAACTGCTGGCAGTACTATTTACGCGTCGGCCAATGAAAATTGACTTAAACAAAATTAAATACCTCAACAATCATCAAACCCCACACCGAACTCCAACAATGTGTGTGTGTGTGTGTGTGTGTATATATATGTTTATATGTATTCAAGAAACACTCTGCGAGTCCCCCCCTCCTCCCGTCATTCTTCTTCCAGTTAATCCAGTTGCCGGAAAGTTAGATCTCTGGCCATTTTCTTGTTTCCTTCAATATTCTTATGGTGAATACCCTTTTCAATTAACTTTTCTGGGTTGATCAATTGTAGGTATGATCTCTTATATATTAGTTATTACCTTCTTCAGAATGTTGTTCCCATTATATTTTTTAGTTGAATTCCTTTTGTTTTTTTTGTTTTTTTTTTTTTTGGGGATGTGGACTGATTCATTCATCCGATCGATCCCTGAGGAAGAGATAAAGATGAGGATGGTGGAATCTTGATTTTTTATACATAAAATGAAGAAAGTTCTTGCTTGTATTTATTTTTCTCATCTGTTGGAAGAAAATGAGTTTCATCATACGTACAGGAGATTCTTGTTTGGTTCCACCATATATATCGATCTCGTCATTTCTTTGGATTCTAGCCATTGATGAAAGGCCACATCAGGCAGATGCTCGTGTATCGGTCTCCTCATAGTTTTGTTCCAAGATATACATAAATTCAGTCTTGAATTGACCCCTCCCACACACGGTTTCATTTCAATAAATCTTTAATTCTTCAAAATCAGAATTAGAAATAGAGCGTTTCAGCACCATGTAGATCCGTGGATATACAGTGGTTTCTTGCTGGTGCAGCACCATCAAGATTCACATGCAAATTAATTAGGCAAAGGTGGTAATTAGTTCCAGCCGGGCCGAACATGAGAATCTTGATGATGCTGCATCGGCAATAAACTACTAGGGAAATGCCCAGTTGCAGCGCGTCGTCTCAAGAGAATGAATTGGACTACTTCTGAATTGGATATCACGCCCAAATGGTATGGTCTTGTAAATTTATAATCTTATTCAGCACCTCTTACATTACAAGGTCACAGGTTAGTTTGGAAAAATTCTGTCAGGTGGGATTATGGTGCTTTGTGGATATTTTTACTAATTTTAATAATCTCTCTTGCCTTGTTTTGTTTTCTTTCAGTTGTAGATCAGATGACTCCTGAACTTCTGCCTGCTGATAATTAAAGCTGCATAGATCTGTGATTATTCTTCTGTCCTTATGGAACTTAATTTATTTATTTATTTTTTATTATTATTATTATTATTATTATTATAGTAATAAAAAAATACTATTATTATAGAGAGGTGTTATGGATATATTCAGCAGTAAAATATTTATATGGAGAAAAAGGCAAAATATATAATTGATGATACTAGCTAGGGTATTTAATTTTTTTTGAAGTATATTTCATCGTTAATTACTCATTTAAGGAAACTTCATTGACCTATGTCCATTGAAATTCTAGAACAGAAGAATTCAAATTTCAAGCTCAATTTGGCTGCAGGTAAAGGAATTTGCAGTTTCGAAGAAGAGAGGTGAGCGAAAAAGCTGATTACCTATTGTAAGTTCTGGATATGATTATAATCTATGTTTCCTTTTTTTTTTTTTTTAGAGGAGATTCAAATCGTATGGGGTGGATATAGTTCTAAGTGGTGTATATTCAATGTGGTTCTTTGAAAATAGAAAATGCTGTCGGGGTTTGAGTACAGCAAATGGATGAAGAAATTAATATTAATTTTGTACGTGTTTGGTATGTAGTTCTGGACAGGATTTATTAGGTTTCTCTAGTTTTGACTCTCCTTAATGGGAGAAGAACGAAATAATAAGTGGTTAGAGAAATGAGAAATGCGTCCTAGCTAGTTCGTCTGCAAGACTTCTTCCATGTTTTGTTATCTCATTGAAGCTATATGTGTGTGTGTGTGTATGCACACATCTGATAAATGCATACTTTTGATAAATGTGTGATAATGATCATATATTATATATTTGAACGTAGATTAGTCTTATTTTTATGATTTTGTGTTGATTTCACCATCTAATTAAAAAGTACAACTCAAACCCAATGATTTGTGTGATGAAAGAAAAAGAAAAAAGGACCTTGTTTTAATGTGTCTAGTTCACTGAATGGAAACATGTTGTCACTTTACATGTACTCTTCCTCAGAAGAATGCTAAGTCACCAATATTTTCACCGTTCAACAATAATTCCGTATGGGCATTTTCTGTTATAGAGAACTGAATATATATCATACTGATATAAAATAAGTTAAAATCTTATTCATCATTAAGCTAAGATCGATATGACTTGAGTAGCTACCTACCACGTGTAATAATATTATAAACATGGAATTTGGAACTCCCCCGCCCGCCCCCAGCGGGTGGGGGGAAGTTTGACTATTACCGCATGTTGGGGGTCATCGTATTGATATTCCCAAGAAGTAACTCGATTAGTTATGGTATGCTTAAAATTGATCTAACGTCATACATATAGAGCGGTATGACACTATATGGCTCATGTGACATGCACTGGAGCACCCCACATGGGTCATATGTTGCAATAATGGTATGCTTCTCATTCTATTTGTCATTTCAAGGCTAAGCTGCTAATAATCTAGATATATATAGCAATGCTACTGTGCTACTGCTAGTTATGAGATTTGTTTCTTTGAAATTCTTTCTTAATCATTAGTGATCGAAAGAAGTACCAATCAACTACAATATATTCTTTTTGTGTCCACGAATGATGGAGGTGGGATGGTGGATGGACGGACGAAGACACTTTAATGCTCAATTCATCAAGTGGAAGTTTCTTGAGCAAGAACTTAAATCTTGGAGGAGTCTGTGCATACACGGAAGCCCGGCCTGCTTTGATTTCTTGGTTACCATTGATTATTTTCGCATTAAGGGATGTCTCCAAAATCGCCAAAGAAGGATCAGCATCACCTTACAGAAGAAGAATATATAGAAAATATTTTGTCTACTGTAACACGTCACTTGTAATAATAATAATAATAATAATCATGATATATATTTGAGCTTCTTCTCTAACATGTTTGCATTTATTTCTGCATTATAGACATATTTCAGTGAAACTTGGTCTGTGTCTTTGTTGCAGTTCTTACCTCGTTGGTTGAGAATTTATTAACCATTTGACCCGACCGTACAATTCATGTGCATTAATGAAAAATTTTAAAACACATGTTAATTCACTACCATGTGCTAGCCGATTAAAACTTTCATTCATCAAATACTGCATGCCACACCATATAGACACTATATACATACACCAATTAACACATTATATACATGCATGATCATAATAGTAGTAATTAATTAAACCATCGATGGAGCTTTAATTATAACATGCTTGAACCATGCTACGTGGTGCGATATATATGTCGTTTTGGCGAAAGATGTAGAATCGGCCACGTCGGGACCTAATCAATGTACTCCACGGAAAATTAAATCCACGAGCTAAGGCATGTTACTTTCTTTGAAGTAGACAATTTTTGAAAAAAACCATATAAGTGTAGATTGAGTTTCATAGGACTGGTCCTAATAGTAGTACTGGTGGTCCATACATACATACAATACACAAAGTAATGTAAAACGAATCATGCAGAAAAACCAGTACTAAAGAGACATTGCATGCAAACGAAGGACCATATTTGGGTCATTCTTAGATCTCATAGTACAAAATGAGATCAAACTGCACCGTCAATTGATCACCTTCTTCATGGATCATTGGAATTGGAGCAACAACTTTTTGGTGACACCCACTACTCCCTGCCCCTCTCTCTCTCTCTCTCTCTCTGTCTTCTTAATTAATGTCAACATTTAGTGGTGCACTCCCACATCATGCATGGCTGACTTTACATTCCACCATATATTTTGTGCTCATTTTTACACGTGTTATTTCTTTTCAAATATCCAGCCGGACGAGTAACATCCCGTCCCACAAAACTTTAAAATATAAATAATAATTTGCTTATGGAGGCACTAATTCAATTTTGTTCTTCAATCATTCATATTAATATCGTTGTTTACATTTGTAGCTCAAGCATCCTTTATTCACAAAAAGCTCCACAAATTAATATGCCCAAGAGACAAGATATAAAAGAGAATTTGGGTAATATATGAAATAATTCAAAACAACCTATACTGAATGTGGAGCAGCCGGCACAAATATGCTCAGAAGCACGAGTCTGACCAAGTCATTTCTATATGGAACAAAGAAACTTACAACAGTCCAACTGCAACTTGCTGTAACCTATATAATAATAGTATAACACAAGGGAAAACTGTTATGCCAAAACAGTCAACAGAATTCAGACTACCTTGGCAGCATTTCTTTCACGGTGGGGACATTAATAATCGTTGCATGCTTCCCAGAGGGCGGTTTACTCCGAGACTGCTGTCTCAGTTTTATATTGCAAGAGAGTGCGTAACTTTCATTTTTCTCTCTAAGGTGAGATGCAAAGTCAAGGACTCGTAGTTCTGATAATGGTTCAGTTTTTGCTCCTGTAAACATATCAAGATTCTGACCATCCTTTGCTCCATGATTCTCATTCTTTACAGGTTTATCTTCTGACAAAGTTAACTTCGCATTCTTGCAATCTGTTTTAGTATTGAATTCGTCGTCTTCAGACAGGTTACCACTTTCTGTGATATCCTGCATGGCCAGATCATCATATTCCTCGTCCGATTTTGTTGATTCTTCATCCACAGATCCTTCAATCTGTTCCAAAATAAATAATTCAGCTTTCACAAAATGCTCATCGTCAAAGCACGGGAAGAAGCTATAAAATTCAATCAATCGACGACTCATATTTGACATTTAATCAGGACATACAATATTACAAATGTCGCATATAGAAGGTCAAATTGACAGACAACTCTAGATAAACATAATGATGATGTGATTAATTTAAATGATTTTAGCAACCAGACAATGGATTTGTACCTCTTCTTCAATTTGTGTTTGTTCATCACTAAGATCCTCATCACTGTCTGTATCAGTCTCAGGCGGATCATCAACCTCTTCATCACTACCATGAACAGACAATTCCTCCTTGAGCTACAAAATGCAGAAAGACCATACAGCAAAAGTTAAGAACCAGAACCATATCAGGAAACACATAAGAAACAATTACAACAGCAATAAAATTTGTTGCTTATTCTAGACATTGACGGAGATTATATACAAGAGACTGTAATTAAGAGCAGATTTAAAGGGCGGATTTCTAAGTGCTGGACAGAACTAAGGAGTAAGAAAATGATATCTCTCGTTATCGTGTACAGTATTAATGTGCATCAGACATGCTCTAAATTCACCCAAACTATCAGACTATCAACCCAAACTATAACGCCACAATATATTTCAAGATACTAATAGCGTAAGGAAATAAACTTTTCAGTTGTAAGTTTCAGCTGTACTAGTTCAACATGACTGTCACAGGGAATACCTCCTTGGCTGGGCCATCCGTTCTAGGGGAGCTGCAGCAGGAAGAATAGTATCTGTTACCATTCTCAGTGAGCTCACATCGTGATTCATCCATGCTACTGGCATGACTTGTGCCCCCAGTATCGCTAGGCCAAGCACTGATCCCAAAATGACCAAACTGCAGGTTGACAGGTTCCGCTTTACCTATCAACAATGGTCCATACATAGGTGTTCCTATTCCATTCTCGGTTGAACAACCCATTATAGGCTTGCCATTATCATATATCATGTCAACTGGCCATGCCTTAGCCACAGATTCATCACTATTCATAAGTACCATCAAATGCCTATTAGAATCTTGCCTCTGGATCAACTGAAACATTCGCTTGGAGCTCAAGGAATTGGCAACACACTGGTTCCTGTACTCCTCGTCAATTACTGAAACTCTGCTTGTCATTGGATCATAGAGCTGCTCTCCCACATGACGCCTTCTTAAGCAGCTAAATATTGTTGCATGAATTGCTGCCACGCTTTTGTCAACGTTTGTGTTGTTTATCTTCGGCACTAAATGCTTATCAGCACGGTTGCAAAGATATTCCTGGATTGTTCTAATGTTCCTTATATATTTGACATACTTATTTTTGGCAGGATCCAGTGTCATGTACTTCGCACGGACTGCGAATCTTTCCAAGTGTTTCTCCTCGTTTGAAATATAAATCATGAATGGTATGATTGAAGGATGCTTCTTCATGAGCCCCATCTGCATGGGAAAACTAAATTGAGACTAAAGCAGACAACGATAAATGAAAAGCACATAACACTTCAGAAGTCTATAACAACTAAAAATGGGAATTTCGATTTTACCACAAAATTGAGGCTTAAGTGGACACCCTCGACCACCACTGATTCTTTCCTTTCTTCCCATGCAGTAATTAACCGATCAAGACTGTCAATTACCATCTCACTTTGGGCCTTGAATCCTTCAATTGCCATCTGTTTGGGACTGATCAAATCACTGGTTATGGATGTTCCATCAGATGATGGTATTCCAAGTCCAGAACCTCTAAATGCCTCATCTTTAGCTACTGAAGGGGGTGAAACACCAGCTAGTTTCTTTGCTTTCCTTTTGGCCTTGGCTTCTGCAACAGCAACAGGATCCAAAAATTCCCCTGCATGATACGTTGAGGCCCATAGTAGAGGATTTTCTTTTTCATCTACAAAGCTCCTCATCATGTGCCGAATTGAGTCAGTGGATATAACAGTTGTAATGCCCAACCTGCTAGCCTGCAGATACTGAATGTCAGAATAAAATTTTCTTGAGGTAAACTAGAAGAAATATTAACATATCAATGGAGGTGACATGCACTACTCCATACATATACTTTAGTCATATACAAGTTGGAATAAGGTGAAAAGGGTATGGAGTTAAGTTTAACGCACTAGAAACTGGTGGGTTAGCCATTACCCTGAACTCCTTATTTGACACAAGAATTGAAAGAACATAATAAATACACTGTTAATAGAATAATAGTTAATACTTCGCATATTTTTTAGACTGACTGTTATTGTTAACCCTCTTAGCAGAAGTCTTTATGGGAACATTTATCGATTTTGTAACATTCGGCAAACTCAACCTTGCAAAAGTGTACAGACGAATTTTAAAATTATCAGAAATAGTGACTCGGCAACAATTTACTATTTGAGACCCCTACAAGTTCCGGAAAGTGATTGAACATGTTGGATTTTCCCCCCATATGACTGCAAGTAGCGAGAACCTTAGATACAGAAAGGGGTGCACTAAGAATCTAGAAACTTTTAATGGATTTCAGTAGTAAAAAAACAGAACTAGGCTGTATATCAGCTTTTGACAAGCATCCATTAACTTTCAAACTCATTTTACCAAAACCTAGAAACTGAGATGAAATGCAAAACTACTAAATATTACGATGTGCAGATTGTTAAATCCAGATTTACAGAAAAATGAAGTCATCCGCTGGCAGTACAAGAGCTAAATATAGAATATCTAACTCTGTAAGTAGCTCAAAGTTTGAAAAAGAAAGCTATTGTAGCCATTAACTTGAAGAATGCAACGACTACATACAATGCAAAATATAATAATAACTGCTTAAGCATGGATCAAACATCAGTAAAACAACAAAAAAATGTAAGAAGTCCAGTTATAACAGTAGTAGGAATCCATGACAATGGCAACAAAGAAATTGAAAAACAGAAAAAGTAAGCATACCAGTAAAGCAGACAAGGTAGATTTACCACAGCCGCTAGTACCACACAAAAGCACGGTAACAGATTCCTTTCTTTCTCGGATTCTGAAATAAGCAAATAGGAACTTGTTGAACAGAACAAGTTGATAAAATGCAGAAATAAGAGAAAAAGACACCATTTTATCTTCCAAAATGTTACATTAATACCACTAACCTAACAAAGTAAAAGGGCAAAAACCATTAATTAACAACAAATATCTGTATAACCTTCAGTGATTAGTTCACAAGTCCAAGGAACTAGACCCTTGAATGTAATAATATTTGGAAGGTAATCCAACAACAAAAAATATAAGGGAGCAAGTGATCCACATAATGTATCCAGCATGTCTTAGGGGTATAAGTAGCTTAACAAAGTAACAGTGATTGGAACACTCAATTCTTCAAATTCAGCCATTAGTTTCATATAGTCCATTTGTTAATAAGGGCAGACATTATCCCACATTTTCGACATAACAGTGTCTTATGCATTTAGGGTATAAACATTACCCGTAAATTATAAATTAGAAACGCTGAACAGATACCAGTTGCACAGGGAATTTCATAATTTTTTAGTATAAAGGAGCAAGAACCAAGGTGGATAAATAGTGAAGCCTAGTCTGGTATCAGTGATCCATTGGTAGCTGAATGTAAACATTTTAGACTTTCTCATCTCAAATCATAGTAAATACCGCTAATAGGAAGGCAAATCTTAGACATCAATGAGTATTCCACTGAGTGATGAAACCAAGTACAGATGAAAATGAGATTTTACTGGCATCAATTCTTTCGATGATTATAAAATTAGCAATCTCGTCTCACCTGATTGCATGATAACAGTGAAGTAATAGTGCTTCATCAGCCTTCATTGAGGCCTATATATGATGCAAAACAAATCTTGTTCTATATCTGGTCATAATTTTGTTTCAGTCAAAATCTTGAATAAGATCATCTATTTTTACCCTAGACTTGCTTGTAAATTCACTTGATTTTTCAATTGTGCAATTAAGTGGGAAATATTTTTGCTTCTGTAAGGCATTGGAAACTAATGGCATGTAAACGCTAGATTTTGGTGATGATTTCCCATAAAGCTTGCATATCTACAAATTAAGTGTTTGGTGAAAGACTTAAAAACTCAAAACAGTGTGGCAAAACTTATTAGATGTAAATAGCATGATCTATAAGTCATACCCAAAAATGGAGTCCAGAAAGTTGCTTCTGTTGCTCACTAAACTCATGGATAATACATTATGAGCATGAAATGCAAACTTTACCTGCAAGCTAAAACCAGATCAGCTCTCTGATTAGGACCAACATACTTGTAATCGGCGAGAGCTTCACAAACAACATCTAGAAAGGTTTTTCTTCTAACCACCACAGTTGTGCGTCTTTTGTACAATTCAAAAGGTTTGATTTTGTTTTTATCTGCCTTATAGGAGAGACGATCATTAGCATCTGTTTTATTCACACAGGCGCCACCAAAAAGGTCAGTCTCCTTTTGAGGATATACTTTAGCATTCTGTTGTGACACCTCTTGACAAGCTGAGACAAACTTATCCCCCAAGCATCCGCTTCTCATCATTTCGAATACGCGTTTGCTGATCTGGACAAAACAATAATTACAAGATGTGATGTCAGAAGGGTGACAGTGCTGGAGCACAAAATTATCTAGAAATAGAAGAAACAAAATAATATGACCAACTTGGAAAGAATGCATCATTTGACGGCAACTTTTATGGCAACAAACAAATATATTGTTATGTCGGGGTAAAAGAGTCAACGCAAATGTCAGAATAAGAACGAATTAGAACAAAAGGATGACGTATGTACACATTCAATGCAGATAGATTTCAATATTCCAGACCCCTAACCCTAAGGGATCTAAAGACCAGAGAGAAAAGATCCATGCTATTAACTTTATAGAACTGATGTGGGTATTTATTGATTCATTTAACCGCGAAAGAAGCCTATAAAACATCAATTGCAGAATTCATATTGCTAAATTGCCTATAACTGAACAAAGTATTAACTTTGGAAGATTTTCAAACCAAATTAAGAAAATATCAAAATAGTTGAAGATCTAACATTATTGATCTAAATGGAAACAGAGTGCCACTGCTCAGGTGTATTCTAATTCTAATTAACAAAAGACATATCAGATAAATCATGTCTTGTAGTTAACGGACATCGGTATATTAGCCTTTCAGAAACTGAAATTTTTTACAAATATATCTATATATATCAACGGACATCTATTAAAAAAGAGCTTGAAACATTCTGGCAGTGCTGTCACCGTCCACAGGCAATGGATAAAGTAAACAATTCTCTTCTCATAATTCCGTCGAATACACAGAGGCAAAATCACCTACAGTTACCATGAGCGTCTGTGGACCATGCATGTACACACACATGCAACTTGAAGTTCAATAAAATTGTAAACAAAGTTGACGGAATATATTTTTAGCAAAATTATAGAAAAGTATTACCTTAAACGCGTGACGAGCTTTGCAACCCATGAGTTGCAAAGTACTCTGCAAAACAGAACGCGTGTAGCGAAACGAGGACGAATCATTCTTCGCCTCCGCCGCATCATCCTCCAGCACCACTATGTAGAGCAACTTCGCCACCCCCTCCGCAACCGCCATTCCTCGACCTGTACGTACAAAACACGCAGTACGCTTAGGGTTCAAATTAAAAGTAGCAATGCAGGTTTATTTAGAGAATCATACCTGAACAAGGAAAGTCGAGAGAGAACCGATCGAGTTCGGTTGTGATTCAACGAAGCTTCAATTTGAGAGAAGATAATGAAAAGTGAAATCTAAAATCTAAAAGTGCAGTGGAAGGAGAGGAAGAAGGAGGAAGCATTTTCCCAGGCGATCTGGCAATTCGATCTGCCGCCTGCTTCCACGCATCACAGCTTCTGTGCCTCCACGAGTCAGTTGCCTCTCCCTCCCCCCTCTCTCTCTCTCTCTCTTAGACTACTCTCTCTCTCTCTCTCTCTAAGGAAAGGACAAAGGTGTTAAGGAAATGACGGATTTGGGTCCTGCTCTGAAAGGGATACTTCTTTATTTATTGTAGGAAAAGGGTAGTTAATTAGGATTCTACTAATCTTCATAATTTAAAGGAAAATTAGGAATAAAATCTAGTAATAATAATTTTTAAGAAATACCAATCCCCTTTAACGGTTAACTTCGGTAATAAGTTACCTATACGTAATCGATTTTTTGATTAAAAAACAAAAGTCATTTCATACTATTTGAATAATAATAATCTCATGTCTCTTATATGCATTATTATTATACAAGAATAATATTAAGTAGTTATTTTTTTTTGAAGTTTTACGAATTAATTAACTAATAGAGTGGTTTTTTTAATCAAAGCAAATTTATATCATTGATTCATCTCCAATGTTGCCATACAAAAGAAGACCACCAACGGATAATAATGAAATTATTCTACATTTTTAATATTAACTAATAATAAGTTCACTTAAGTAAATAATAATATGTTAAAATCAACTGCTCATAATCGCGTTAGCATTATTTAATTTAATAAATAATACCTCTTTTGCTTTTAATTGATATATATAATAATATATAGATCCATTTATAGACCCACGGCCATATATAAGGCAAATATTTTATGATTAGTTAATGATATGATTGAAATCTTTACCCCTAATTGAATGTTATTATTTTATAATTTAGTAATTTTTTTTATTTTATTTCATTTAATAGTGAAAAATATGAGACAATTTTCCTAGGAATGATGATAAGATACGGAATGGGTCACTTTTGAAACTTTGGGAAGTCAAAGAGCCTTATTCATTTGTAGCACTAGCCCTTTCAAAAAAAAATGTAGTAGCATTATACCAATTAATTAAAATAGAAAAATGGGGATGGGAAAAGAGACCATCAATCGGGTCGGCACACATTTTAATGTAGTGGACATCTTGTGTCGCACCTTGACCACCACCTCAACATTTGACTTCTAAGTTGTAACCATTTACCGCCAGTACTTGTGGTTCCCACCAACTGTTGAAAAATTAATTAATGGCGGAAGTGAATTTGTCGATCGGGAGAAGAGAAGAAAAAGGTTAGACAGATAATTATACTCGAGCGAGTTGAATAATAATTGAGTTAATTTTGAAAATTAATTTAGATTTGAGATAATGAGGGGTCGGGCTTGCTCTTTTTTTTTTTCTTTTCTTTCTAAGATATGTGTCATGAAACGACAGTATGTTTTTTGTATTTCCTTTTTTTTAACCATTTTTTGTAACAATAATTTTAGAAGACGCGAAAATTTGACATGAAAAGTGAGACTGTAAATGTGTCACAATTTTATTAGATAATAAAAATTATTTATGTGATAACTATTCAATGAATATATGTACTAAGTAAAAATGTCATTTTTCCGTATTATCTTGTCATGTCTCTCGAATTACTCTTTTTATAATAGCCGTTTATAATTTCGTAAATATTCTCGTCAACTTCTTCACTACATTTTGAAAACTACATTCTGTTTAGTTGTCTTTATCTCAAGTTCATACAAAAAGTAAACTAGAATAAATTCTAACAACTAGTTATTTGTGTAGCAAGTATTATGTAATATTCTATTCGAGCATCACATTTTTGCGCTTTGAAAATGATTATAAAAAGCATGTGTTGTAGGTAAATATATGAAATTTCATTCTATTCAAATAAAAAATGTCATTACAACCAGGTTGATAAATATATCGTATGAAATTAAGTAAGAAATTTGTTGTAACACTTTTTGTTGGGTAAAGACTAAAGCGTTCGCTTCTTGATTCATAAAAGGCTGGGAGAAAATAAATATTAAATTTTGAAATGAAAATCTTATATTCTTTCAAAGGAAAATCGTACTTGTGCACAAGTAATGTGAAAATGGCCTCCCACCGTACATAAATAGTTTATACAATTCGTGGTTCATATTATACTGTAGACCATAGTGGTTGCATTTTCAAATTTCCAAATAAGAGATGTGGCTTTGAACCCCTCCCCTCCCCTCCCCTCCCCTCCCTCTGTGTATAAAAAGAATGGTTCACATAATTCACAACTATCATTAGATTGTGATTGAATTTTACTAATATGATGTGTGAAAAATATGATATCATAAAGTATGATTGTATAAGAAAATTGTATAAGTATAATATATCTCTATTTGGAAAAAGGTCTGTTAGCAACAAGATACCAAAATATAAAGTAAACCGGAGCATTCAAATTTTGCTAAATTTCAATAACTAAATTAAAGGAAATTAATTAATTATTAATTATTTTTTTTTTTTTTTGGGGAGTTGGTGTGGGAAGCAATAGGTGTTTTCCTTTTTGGGTAATAAATACAGAGTTAGACAGATAACAATTTTTTTTTTTTTTGAGTTAGATAACATATTTTTTTGTTCCATTCAAATTGTTTATTAGTAAATTTTAGATCTAATTCATAAACACAACGCTTTCAAAGATTTAATTTATGAAACCAATAATTATTTAAAGAAAAAAAGATAAGCACACTTTCATAAATATACCTACCAATATTACATGCATGCTTTTGTAAATATTACTACATGATTACTATTATTAATTCATTCATATACTGGGGCTTCCTAAAATTTTTGTTCAGATTCTTATACTCTTGTGTTTGACAACAATAATGTAGCTTGTAAATCATTAGACCCAAAAATTTGTGAGAGGCATTTACTATATTGTAAAGATTGCATTTATTCTTTCCAAAATTCAAAATACTGTGAATCAATTCCAAAGCACAAGGTTCCCTCATTTTTATTGGTTAAGAATTAAAATGTCTCAAAATTGAATAGACAAACTAAAAGTAGTGCCCGGACTTTCCTCAAAAATACAATAAAATAAAAATAATATATAAAATGAATAAAAACTTTTGTAAAAGTGAAATAAATTTGTCATACTCCGTGTACTTGAAATTTCAACAATTAAAGGCCTGCAATTGTTAAATTGTAAAGATATATAGCATTTATTCTGTTGAAATTGTCAAAAGAATGTTGCGAATCAATTCGAGCAAAAGATTCTTGAGCTTGTTGAAATATTTTAATGTTAAAAACTCAATTTAAAGAAAAAAACTTAAATCAGTTTTAATATTGAATTTAATGAATACAAATGTTAGTAAATAATTCATGGCAGTGGCAAAAAATAATCTATATATTAATAATAAGAAAAGTTCATCTGACATACTTTTTCCCGCTAATAGTCTGGCTTCATAGGGATTCTGATGATATCACTAATGACGTTGTCACGCCTCCAATTTTAACAATAGCGGAAGCATTTAAATATGTATCTCCATTCAAAAATAGGGGCGACCTTTTACAAATACAATTATAAAGTATTGAGACGCTTTTGTTGCGCATTCTGATAATTAAGTGTATTGTAGGCGACCCACAACGAAACCTCGACTACACAAACCGAAGTCTCGATCACATACATGTATCTCCTCCACCTTTGAGACGATCCGGCCACATAGCTTTAATTTAATACCTACACAATTATAGAACAGGGGGTGAGTACAACGTACCCAATGAATAACGACATGCATTGACTTATGATAGAATGAAGGGAGGCTATCAATGGCGGAGACAGGGGAGGGCCATCCTGGGCACCCCTGTTTCGGCCCATTACATGGTAAAAATTAGAAAAAAAAAATTTTAAGCTTTGGGCTCGGGAGACAAGACATTTCGGCCCAAGAAGAAACAAAAGCTTTTCAAAAAAAAAAGTCAGAATGTTGTCGATTCTTCACTTCTGCTCCCTGATTTCACTCTTCTCAACAGAAAGTCGACACCTTCTTTACCCAATTACCCTCCTCAAGACTCAAATCGTCCATCAAATTCCAGCTCTGGTGGTGGTGAATGGTGGTCCGGCGACGACTAAAGGTAGGGGGGAAGGGCAGCGGTTGCTGGTTGGTCTCTCATCTTCTAGGCATCTTCTTCTTCTAATTCTTGCCCTAATTCCTAAATTGATTTTGCCCTATGTTATGTTTGAATATGAGGGGGAATTTTTTTTTATTTTCAAGACAAAAATAACTGTGGAAGCATGGTTATTGAATTCAAAAATATATTCGATCCATGCCTTCCTAGTCCATTTCAGTTTTGGAACAGTCTTCCATTGCAGAAAGTTGCAGTTCCTTGGAGACTGCAGATAGTATTAGTACAACAGGTAATAGAATCGATAAAATTTTGTGCTTCTGTATCAATAATGAAATATTCTATTGTCTTCACAAACTGAGTTTAATAGTGTTCAAAAATGGGCATGTACTAAGTTTACAACTTTAGTTTAAACTTGAATCATCTACTTTTAGGAAAATCTCTCTGTTTCTACTGGATGTTAGAAGACAGAAGCTTCAGACAAGGAAATCCTATAGAATGTGGGTTATATACTTTATAGAAGCAACTTATGAGTTTTTGGGTACAAAAAGGAAATTTTACAAAATAGATTGTTATTGATTTTTAATATTAGTCTTTATGGAAAATAAATCACTCATGTAAACTCAAAATAGATATTGATTCTCTTATTGATGCATCTTTATTGATGCATCTATTAAAGTAAAAAATCATCACGTTCAGTTTACGTTTTAGCCTAATGTACTAAGTTTTGAGTTGTTAAATACTATTTATAATGCACTTGAGTTTTTTTAATGTTTTCAAAAATTAATATTTATATATGACTTTTTTTGAGTTTTCGTTCTGACTCCCCCTCTCTCTTGTGCTGGCTCCGCCATTGGAGGCTATAACGTCACAAGAAAGCCAATCATAAGTACAAGTTGGGTCACCACTAGTTTAGCTTCTATCCGTAAGCCATAAAATACAGAAACATTCAATAACAATTCAAGATGGCCCACCCCATAGCAAGACCATAGTATCATAAAGTAAAGCAAATGAGTAAACGACGCCACTAGCGATGCCCAAGAATAATAACAATGGTTTATCCAAAGTAATGGTATACCTTCAATAATCAAATAACAAAGCAAAACAATGGGAGCATGATGAGCAGTTACGTTCAAATATTGAATAACAAAGAGAGTTATGAAAGATATGAGTTTCGAAGAGGGGGAGCCAAAGTACAAGTTACTCACCTCAATAGTTCCTCGAATAATACCAAGTGAAAAATATCTTTAAAACCTTGATATTCCTCAATTAAAGTTATTTCTCGCGCTAGGATCTAGCTATATATTGGTAAGAGTCTTTTCCAAGTGTAAAATTAGGGTTTTGATAGGTTTTAATGGGTGTTCTCTACCCTTGCCAAGGTTGGACGAATTTGGGCAGAGAAATGATAGGTTGAAGTGTTGGAAAGGCTTGGAAAACTTAAAGGACCCCTTTAGCCCTTTATATAAAAGTTAGAATTAATTGTATTTAAATAACTATTGAAATCCACCAATTAGAAAAGTTACAAATGTATTGATAAATTTACAAAAATAACACATTTTTAATTGTAAGAATGCCAAGTGTCATAGACACTTAGGCAAAAATAACAATAAGTTATTTATAAAAATGACCCTTGTGTTATAAATTTGACAAAACTAACACCCTCCATTAATAACATATATTGTAAAATTTGGTAAACATTGTTAAAAATTCACGGGATGTTACAGACGTCATCTGTGAAGTTATATTTTTTTATTTTTTCCTGAATTATCTTCTTTATCGTATCTTTTTTATCTTTTTCTTTTTGAAATTTATACTGCTCCAATCCGTTTCTAATTTCTGTACTTATGTTTGTGTTTGATTCAAATTTCCCTAATTTCTCCTCTATGTGTCTTATCCTCGAATCTTCATCCAATTACGGCTTCAATTTGAAATTCGAATATTCTAATATTTCTCTTGCATTTATCTTTGATTGTTGATTTGAATTAATTTTCTTTTTATTTCCTTAATTCTTTTTCATGATTTCTACTTTTCGGTTTTTGATGTAAGATTTTTTTCTTAACTCTTCATGTATCTTTAATTTTTATTTGAATTAATTTTTTTAGAATATTGGAACTAATATTTTTTATTTTCTTAATTAATCTCTTTGCTTGACATTCTTTTCTTGATTTTTAATTTTAGGTTTCCAGTCGAATATTTCAAGTGAGTGTCGTGTTGTATTTGGGTTTGAGTTACTTTTTTAATTCGAATTATCGTTCTACCACTTGCGTGGGGAAATTTTTCTCTTTTTTTCTTTTTTAAGACATTTATCTTTATTTTTTATCATCCCTCTAACCACACTTGATTATTTTATTACTATGAATCAAAAAAATAAATTCATCTCTTTCTCTCTCTCTCACATACACACAGAGACATAGATATATATACTACTCTAACTGGAAATATTATAATAAACATTTAAAAAATTTTTAAGCATGCTTCAATCACGATTAATTCTTTCAAAAAAAAAATCTTGGATTAACATACTTTACATATTTTATATCTGTGAAAAACCAAATTTAAAGGACTACGGTTTGATTGATTTTTTTGAAAAGTAAGTATAGTTACATAAATTATACATTGCCACTACTGTTTTTGTAGAAATTAATTAATCATACTAATATTATATTTTGTGGAAATTTAACGGAAGATTTTTGTAGAAATTAATTAATCATATTTATATTATATTTTGTGGAAATTTAACAGAAAATTAATTGGTAATTCTATATTGTCTTCTTTTCTTTTTTTAAAAAAGTATAGTTATTTTAATATTTATTTTTTAATTATAAATAGTTAGAAATACAACAAGAATAAAACTTTTTTCTTTCAATAAAATAAAAAAATAAAAACTCGAAGTTTAGTAATCTATTGGGAAAATGATCAGGATTTCATCTTTCTTTTCTGCTCTACTTTTTTTTTTAATTGTTATGCACGTGCAACGCACAGGGTGAAAATCTAATAAATATAAATAATAGAAACTTATAATAACAAAGGTCCTAGATTATATGCAATAAACACGGAGTAAATTCCTCATTTTTAAACAGAAAATAACATACCAGCTGAAAAAGAACATGTATCATTATCTTATCGTGTCTTCTTTTTGATAATAGACGCATTAGTTTTATTGATCTTCCACTTACACATTTTATCTTGTACAAGATTATAATTCTTAAATATATTTTGTTAACGTTCTTTAACACCGTATTTATGCTGAAATACCTTTCAACCTAAATAAAACCCAAACACAAAAGATGATTCTTTCCTTCTTTGGAGGGTGAGGGCCCGTTTGAAATTTTAGATGATTAATAACTTATATACATGGTATTTATGCTTATTATCAAGAACCAAAATATATATAGTGTATCAAAATGAGGAACCTAGAAAGCTCTCTTCACAACAGAATGGGACCATGAACAAATATGAACTCGGCATCGGAAGTCAGCACTCTAAATACATTGCTTGAGGTCAAACTAGAATTATTCTTCTAGGAAGGTCATAACACAACTGAAGATTCCAAAAATACCTCCAACCAGAGTGGCCAATTTCCTTCAAATACTTACCATGCTTTTCCATTCTTATAGGCTTTTCCACAGAGGCAGGTAGAAACAGCTATCTTTACAGAAGGCTAATTGCACATAGGGGCCATCCCATGAGAGGTAGGTTGAAATTTTATTAGCTCCTCCTCATCAATGCGCACTTTCACCATTGAATAGAGTAGCATAAATCCTATATATAATATATGATGATTCCACTTGCAGACTGCATATTAATGAACAAAAACAGAGCAACCAACAGGAAACCAAATGGAATGTTTACTCGAAAATCAGAATTGAACAATCATCAGTCACATATTTCCTTAACCAGTACAACATTTTCTTTTGTCACATGCTAACACAGAAGAAGCCCAATGAATTTAGCTACTTATCCACGACTCATCCAACTCACCGTACGATTCCAAAAAATTTTCCTAGATTAGAAACAGATGTCCAATTACACCGTAAGGCCTTGTGGTGGAGCAGCAGCTGGTGTTTTAGGTTTCGGCTTCTCCACAACTATAGCTTGTGTTGTGAGAACCATTCCCGCAACAGAAGCTGCATTCTGCAAAGCACATCTTGTCACCTTTGCAGGGTCGATTACTCCAGCTTCAACTAGGTTCTCATACTTGTCTGACATTGCATTGTAACCAATTTCCCACTCACTAGCCTTCACTTTCTCCACAACCACCTCACCTTCAATCCCTGCATTCCGGGCAATCAAGGCTGCAGGTGCCACTAGCGCCTGCAAGCAGATTGTATAATGAAACAAATTTCAAGTGCAACGAAAATCTTGTTGAAGGAAAGGCATTGTATTGAACAGGTTAATAAGCCGGCGGCTTTTATATTATCATTATACCTGCAAGGAATAGAAGCTTGAATGGAAATAGCTAAATAACTCATGTGAGTTTCAGAGTTTCAGAGATGTGCATTCTGTACCTTCTGTACAATATCCGCACCAAGTCGCTCATCTGCATCTTCAAGCTTGTCCTTGATGGCAGGAACATAAGCCGACAAATGAACTAGAGCAGCACCACCACCGGGCACAATTCCTTCCTCGATGGCAGCAAATGTGGCATTCTTGGCATCCTCTACACGAAGTTTACGGTCCTCAAGCTCTGTCTCAGTTGCAGCACCAACCTTAATGACTGCAACCCCACCAGATAATTTAGCGATTCTCTCTGCCAGTTTCTCAGAATCATAGACAGAATCAGTCTCAGCTAGCTCCTTTTTCAGTTGGGCAATCCGAGACTGTATCTCATCCTTTGATGCAGCGTCAGCAATGATGGTCGTGGAATCCTTTGTGATGGTTACCTTTCTTGCAATGCCTAACTGATCAACATCGGTGTTTTCAACATGCAGACCAAGATCACTAGCTTGGTACTCAGCCCCTGGAATGTAGATAGTATATTATTACATAGAATATTCTAATGTGTTTTTACTTTTTCATTGGTCAAATGCCATAATATGGCATCCATTGTTTATCTGCATTGCGGATTTTCTGGATAGCGTTCATTTTTGGATGTTCTTCTGAAAAGGTATAACGTGATAAAGGTCAACAAATACTAACTAGCCCGCGTCCCAACTCTCTCTCTCTCTCTCTCTGCTCCTTACTGAAATAACTAACGGAAGCAGTTGCTCAAACAGTCACAAATCACATGGTTCCTAGATCAATTTTTTGATCTGTTAACTACCTAAGACCTTCACTTTTCCATCAAGCAACTGCTTGCATCCCATGTGATTATTTGGAGGTTATTTAGTATTTGCATTGACAATCCACTTTCACATAAAGATTTAGAGAAGGAAACCGCAAGCCAACGTGTTTATGTAAATTTGAGCCTTGTAACTCCCCCAATTTAAGAGAACTAGAAGGGGGAAAAGGGAGTTAATTGTGGAAAAGTAATAATCTTCTAATAACTCATCATGTGCAAGCACAAGATTGTTTGACTGGGAATCTGATAGCTCCAATCCAGTAGGAACTGCCGCGCAACAAGAATTAATTTACGACTATCTAAAATTGAGAAAAAGCTGATTGAGGACCCATGTATGAAAGCTTAAGTACACAACTAGAAGAGTTCATTGAAGAGAGATTGGCAGACTTACAAAATCTGTAGCATGTGGAAAACCAGAGAAGAATGAACTTACCAGTCAAAATGGCAATATCTTGGAGAACAGACTTTCTTCTTTCTCCAAAAGCGGGTGCTTTGATGGCAGCAACATTTAGAATTCCTCGCAGCTTGTTCACAACAAGAGTAGCTAAAGCCTCTCCCGTGACATCTTCGGCAATAATGAGCAAAGGTGCACGTAATTGAGTGGTTTTCTCTAGCAAGGGAATGATGTCCTTGATTGCTGAAATTTTCTGGTCAGTTACTAATACCCTTGCATTTTCAAATTCTACTATCAGTTTCTCGGGGTTGGTTACAAACTGAGGTGAGATATATCCTCTGTCTATCTGCAAGTCAAGAATGCTACATGAGCACAAAGGCAAAATGCAATTCTCACAAGCATATACCTAAAGGGTCGGGAGTGAGAGAGACGTGCACAAGTATTAGAAAAAAGAAGTTAAACATGGACACCGACCTCCATTCCTTCTTCTACATCAACAGTAGTTTCAAAGGAAGATGATGACTCAATTGATAAGACACCATCAGGTCCAACCTTCTCAACCGCATCAGCAACCATTGTTCCAATAACCTCATCATTTCCAGCAGAAATAGATGCAATGGCTACACGACAAAGAAAAATCAGTACAATAAAGTACTTTGCGAATGAAATAGATTCTTTGAGATTTGATTTTGTGAATCGATTCGTTTTGAAGAATGTATGGTTAAAAAAGTAGTATGGGAAAAATGCGAAAATTTATTTTTTGAAGAATTTGTGGTTGAAAATGAACTGAGGCAACAATTGATTCTACAAAATCTATTTCATACACAACACTATGTTCTATAATAAACTGAAAACTGAAGAACAAAAATTACCTTTAATATCTTCACGACCCTTAATGGGCCTAGCTTTCTTTTCAAGCTCTAAAACTAAACCCTGCACAGTTTTATCAATACCCTTCTTAACAGAAACTGCATTTGCACCAGAGGTAACACTCAATATTCCAAGTTTAATTATTTCACGCGCCAGAACTGATGCTGTTGTAGTCCCATCACCAGCAGAGTCATTAGTCTTGCTGGCAACCTTCACATGCAACAAATCAAACATCAAGATATGAGGAATTAACTAGAAAACAGAAATAAAAGTGATATATTTGCACAATTAATAAAATGGTAAGACAATTCAGGGGATTGGTAATCAATCATATGAGAGCAAATATTAGAACTGACCTCTCTAATCAAAGCAGCGCCTGCATTCTCCATGGCATCAGGCAGCTCTATTGCCCGAGCAATTGTCACTCCATCATTAACCACCTTTGGGACACCAAACTCATCCAAGACAACATTCCTTCCTGCAAATTCGACATTACACAGTGAGGATACTGTCATGTATCAAGTTGTAGAGAGAAAATGAAAGCGAGCTCATTTTAGTAAATTGAATAACAGGTCTTAATGCTCTTAATAATTCTAATATACTTCCTAAATTCCCCCACTTCTGCAGCTGCAATATCCACCATCTTCCTCTCCTCTCCTCTCCCAACAATCGTAAATTAGACATTTGAGATTTACATAAAGTTGACCCGGAACATATCAACAAACGGGGCCACTTTTGTCCATCCATGGTAACATCCACGGACGCACCCTCACATTGCAACAAGTAAGAAACGAAAACCATTCCTAACGCAAAATATGCCCGCCTAAACACTTGGAGAATTACCAAGTCACGCCACATAGGAAGGATAGCATTATATGAGCAAAACCCTTACTACATAGTTCCCATAGTTAGTGCCCGTCAACAAATACTTTATGCAGGAAAGATGGACTTACAATTTATGACAGGAATTCAAAAAATGTAACCATAAGTTGATTAAAAAATGGAATAACTACTAGTGGTAAGAATCAAGAGTAATTCAGCAATTACCCCTGGGACCAAGAGTGAGACCGACGGCATCGGCAAGCTTATCGATTCCAGCCTGAAGGGCTGACCTTGATTTCTGGTCAAATGCAATATCCTTAGCTGTAGCCTTAACCGCAAATCTGTTCCTCCCTTGCTTGGAATTGAATTTTTGGCCTTGCTGCAGTTGGTTCATTCTCTTATTCTTTAATCCCCCCTACACCAACAAAATCCAAACTTTAGTCAAAAACCCATTTCAAGAAACATGATAAAATGGGGGGAGAAAACGAAACAGAAGAAAAACCAAACCAGTACTTGTGTAGAAGGGGAAGAGAGAATAGAGGCAGTGGAAATAGCATTTGCAGAAGCCATTTGTTTGGATTGTTTCCAATAGGTTTTGGCAGAGGATTCGTTCGGCCGGCGAGCAGATAAGTAAATATGTGCTGCGATGAATCCTTGAGGAAGTGGTGAGTAGAGCGTATAAATGTGGAAGTGTAGGGCTTGATAGACGTTGGGGGTATTCCAGAAGATTCCGCAAGTTCGAGAATCGTTAGAGAGAGAAAATAGCAGTTGCAGTCCCAAACTCTTGGACCTTTTCTTAATTGGTCACAAACTTATTAGTATACTGCTGTGCTGAATATTAACTGCAAAATTGAAATGGAAATGTAATAATAATATTAAATAATAATAATTATTATTATATATTATATATTATATTATTATATTATATATAGAAAATGAGCTATTATTCCGGAATCTTTTTCCCGCTCAAAAAAGATTCTGGAATTCTCATTTTTTATTTTATTTTATTTTTGCTTTTTTCTCTTTTCACACGTTTTTGTGGATTTCAAAACAGTTTCTTTTGTGGAAGTAACTACCCACTTCCCCACTTTCATTTTTCTGCTACTTCCATCCTTGCAGAAATTTTAGGTTTGCACAAGTGCCCACTTTTTTTCCCTACATAATTTTTCGTCTTGTAGTAGTTATTGATAACTACCCACTTAAATTGACAGTTTACAACAATTTTTCGACATTTAAGGACAAGTTTGCAACTATAAAATTAGAGCTTACTGCTTCATAATCTATTTCGATTATAGGATGCTTTAATTAATCTGCAACTCTTGAATCAAATTATAATGTACATAATTAATTTATTAAGGAACCATTTGAATACATTATCGTCGTATTCAAACCAATCGAATTCATGCATATCATTATTCGTGTGGATGGGCATGCTTGGATAAACAAGGAAAATATCTCTTTTTGTTCTGCATTGTTGCGGGAACCATGAGCGCGTGGGGTGATGCTTACCAAGAAAATCATGAATTTGGGCTAGCTCATTATCCAGTTCTGTAACTCCAATTCAACAGTTCCCGCTCGGTTAATTCATGTACAATTATTCTATTTCATTAATTATTAACTACAATATTTATTGTCCTTATCGCAATACATTTCGTGTATCATTTTCTTGATAAGCTTGCAGTTAGTTATGTGAATTTACACGTGAAACTAAAACTTCCTATGTAGTTGAGATTAGTTTATTAGTTCATTCATTGGAAATTTTCATTTTCTCTTTGCGATCTACATGTGCGAATTGTTCATCAATTTTTCCCCACACAATTACAAGTGTCTAAAGATACAATTTCGGGAGGCACTTTTTATGACATGAACTCTAACTTAACATCAATACGAAAAATTAAAAAAAAAAAAACACAGAAAGCCATATGTTTTCCAGTAACAATGAAATTTATAATTCATGGGCCATTGGCTTTGACCATTAAAACTTATTGAAATGAATTTGTACATGCATAATTACAATATGATGGGACATTTTACTATCGTATCTTGCAGAAAGTATTTTAATTTTGCCAACCTTGCGTAAATAGATATGTTTTTCTATAATTGTTCGAGCAAATTGATTTCGTAATTTCATTGTTCAATTTATTCACGTAAATTACATCAATCTTCGATTAACATATAAGGTCCATTTGTCACATTATTTCTTGCATAAAATATTTATATTTACTAGCCATGCAAATGAATTTTTTTTCTTATAATTTTTTGATCGGATTACGTTAATTAATTAGTAAGTAATTTTATTTTGAATTTATTTGCATAATAATTTACCTCAATCTTGGTTAACTACATAAGGTCCGTTTTACATTTGTGATAGAAAAGGAGAATGACATTTTTTATTTAAAAAAAAAAACTGAAAAATTTATGTGAGGCTGATTTAACTATAAGCAATAAGATATAAATAAATCATTAGCAACATTTAGGAAAAGAAGAAGAAAAGATTATAGGAATTAAAAAGATTATTCCCTTAATTTAAAGATTATTTTTTTAATGTTCAATATATTTGTTACTTTCTTATTTTTCTAGGAAAACTTGGCCGTGCAACGCACGGGGTACAAAAACTAGTATTAATTAATAAGAAAAAGGAATAAGACTGGAATGGAAAAAATAGTCTTGTTCACTCACCCACTGGCGGGTGAACTTACCCCTCCCCCCATGTAGGCGGGGGCGGTGAAAGTTCACCCACCAGTGGGTGAACATTTTTGGTGGAAAATAGTTACGTTCACCCACCCACTGAAGATGATTGTGATGATAGATAGACAAGCATTTATCACTTGTTGATAGATGAGAAAATATCTTTTACGTTGGACGATGATATATAGCAATAAATAATAATATTAATAAGAAAAAGGAATAAGATTTGAATGGAAAAAGAGGAGAAGACTGAAGATGATTGTGGTGATAGATGGACAAGCATTTATCACTTGTTGATAGATGAGAAAATCTCTTTTACGTTGGATGATGGTATATAGGATACTAAGTTTCTAGTCCTTTTATTAAATTTGAAAAAAAAAAAAAGTTC
The DNA here is from genome assembly GCA_963692815.1 of Nyctanthes arbor-tristis. NCBI lineage: Eukaryota > Viridiplantae > Streptophyta > Magnoliopsida > Lamiales > Oleaceae > Nyctanthes > Nyctanthes arbor-tristis. The sequence continues at coordinate 155,415 of CAVNYN010287390.1, forward strand.
TTATCTTATCAACATCCTATAAAGTATGAACAACATATCGTGCACTTGTCAAACAAACTCTAAAATTTACCCGTGTAGTTATAAAGCATATGCATGTATTGTAATCATTTTTAACAAAGTAATTCATTGTTTTTGTAGCCTTCAACCATATATTGATTTGACATAAAACGTCTAGCGTTTTATCATTTCACGTACATAATTAATGTATTTGGGCCCATGAATTATGATAATTGTCCATTCATTGCTGCTCCGATGGAGCCAAAAAAAATTAAGGGCCCATGGACAAAAAAAATGAAAAGGAGAATTTTTGCCCCAGTTCATATTTCGTTTGTCATATATATAGTAACGTAAGCCCAATTAGAAATGCAAGTCAATCTGCGTCCCAGTTGACCATTTGGATCGAATCCATTCATCTCAGAGCCAATTGCACTGAACCACTCATTTTTTTCTCACTCATTACGGTCACACCGGCAACTCTTCGTCGGCAACGGCGGTAGTCCTATATTCATCCCGGCAGCCATTTCCGCGAATTTCCTATCTATCACAGTGCTATAGTTTGAAGAGTTCCTTCCATTGTCTAATTTCGTGCTTTGTTGAAAGGTTCCTTAATTTGTATAAACGACATCAGTTAACCAGCATAAATTTTCCTTTTCATGATTAGTTTAATTGCGCCTAATGGCTAATCTTCATGCGTGATTTAATTTTGAAAACCCAGAACGATCATTTAGGTGCTGCTTAGGTGATTGAGATACAGTGTCAAATATGAGCAAACACAAGAGGCATGGTATCTTGATGGTCTCATATTTCATTCATCCAAAGGGGTGTGGAACATCACATTTATTACCTATCGCGGTGCTTGATTAAGCTTTGTCACAAGGTCAGTGATGACAGAATCATCTGATTTATTTTTAATTTGTATTCCTTCTGGAGTTCTTCTGTGCTTTAATGGAATGGAAATTGAAATTCTTTCCAAAATTCTCCCTCTCTGCTGGTTGCCCGTGCTGTGCTGGAGGTTATTATTTCAGATACTTATTTAAAGAAAGCAGCTTGTTCTGTTAAATTCAATGACAAAGGTGTTGGTTATGACTCAATTTTACCAAAGTCGTTCTGGAGTGAGATATAGGACGGGTGGCCTTAAAGTTTATTACGTACCATGGAATGATGGAAACCATTCTTTATGCAGAATATACTGCCCACATTTTATGGGACACTCCCAGTTATGAGGACGATTTTGAAAATATCACTGGTGCGTGGACATAAGCCTTCAACTTTATTATATCGTGAAAGCTCTGGTGGATGCACACACATCATTCACTATATGGTTCACATGAACAAGGTTCTGCTGTTCACTTCAGTAGATGTAACTCAGGCTATATGTGTTTCTCACACAAGTAAATAAAATACCGTTTTAATACCAGGACAGCCACCTGAAAAAGTTTATGTTATTTGAAAATGCTGAGGATACGGCCATGTCTAAGCCTGCTATGGAGCGTCTTAGCAATCGTGAAACGGTTATCGTTGTGAACTTGTGATAAGTAGATTCGTTTACCGAAAAGGTGCTAATCTTCGTGTTGAAGTTATTTCTGAAGTATGCTGGTTACATCCCAATGTTGGAGATTTTTCTTCGTTTAGCCTATTTTTGAAGTTTTAGCTATTTTTCTTGCCTAAAAGTATATTAAAATAATTATGCCTCATTTTACAAAGTCTTTTTAACTTTTTAGACGTGACAAAAGTGATATGTTCATGTGCGCTATGTGGTTACAGAAATATATAGAATGTATATGTGTATAAAATCATTTTATTTTTTTAAAGAATAGGCCTATGAAAGTAATAACTAGCCATTTTTAAGAGCACCAATAAAACTGAAATTGAACTCCTAGAATGACTAATATAGACCTATTGGCTTCTATTTGGTGCTTAATGTTGAAAAATTCTGATGCTTTAGAACTACATGCTCATCGTTCACATATCGCATTTTTCATATAGATGGTTTATGAAATGTTGCTTCTAAAATTTTGCTTGCTTATATCTGCAAATACACTCTTGTTCTGTATTTTATCACTTTTGCTTGAAGAATGAAGAACCCTGCGCGCCATGGACATGAAGAAGTGGAAATTCTATTCTAACAATCGATTTGTGCGGGTTTCAATGTTTTTACGTATTTAGCATGAATTGGAGTTCTGCTTCTAGTTTGCATCTAATCTCACTTTCGATAGTCTATGCTTGTAGCACACTAGTATAGCCAAGCCTTTTCAATGAAGTGTTGGGTTATGTTCTGCAATTATGGCAACTCTAGACTCTTGTTTCTGTCCAACCCTTACCAATATTCACTTTTTTTTTATTACAGTAACTAATTTCCATGAGAAGTACCACTGTTTGGTTTAAGTTTACAAGCCTTTCCCTCTTCTTTGTTGTTTTTGGTGTTTTTTTTTTTTTTTGGGGGTGGGGGGGGGGTTAAATATCTTGGCCAGCATAACATAACATTTCAGAAACCCTTTACCAGTTGTAAATTGTCCCCCTTTCGTCTATTATTCTTCACAGCATGCATTTCAACCTAACAATAACTTTCTAATATTATGTTTCTCATTGATGCATGTCTCAAGGTACTTCATTGTTGGAGGAGATGGTCCTAAAAGGGTAAGCCTGGAAGAAATGGGGGAAAACACTGTTTTCAATATGAGAAGATATGTTGGGTGCCGTCCCACATGCTAAAGTACAGTCAGTATTGCTAACTGGGCATTTATTTTTAAGCAGGTATAAATGTTGTTTCTCTAATTTATTTTCTAGTATGTCCAGGTTACTAAGAAATTCTCTATGCAAATATACTTTTTTACTTTGGAAAGAATGTTATACTTTGTTTACAAATGCTTGCAAAGTCGAGTTTGATATTTTTAATGCATATGTTGAACCTCCTAGAGGAAAGGAGAAAGGGGCCTGAGATTAAGTATGCTAACCATTTTTATGAGGTTAAGCTTCATTTTATGCTGATTGAAACTTGCAACTTCATACTATTTCAAGTATTTGTTAGAGGGCTGTAATCATTACTAACTCATTAAATTATTCCCCATATGGAGGGACCACCAGTAAAAAGACAAAAGTCCCACCAATGTAGTTGAGGTTAATCAGGCCTTTTTATGTGATAATAGGTGCCCAAAATCTGTCTACTGAAATCTTTAGCAGCTAGAAATTGAAAAAGAAAACTGAACTGAAGGAATTATGACCATCTGTTTGATTGACCATGAACTTGATGAAAGGGCGGCAGGCGCTAAGAATAGATGTATCATTCACGTCCAAATAATACATATCATGGACAATTAAAATCTTGTGCCCTGAATTGCAGCAGAGTCCTTTTCCTTTTTCCCCCTTTAGTTCCATTCTCTTCTCTTTAATAATATACGTGGGTCAAAAAACCTCAACATAAATAAAGCTTGGTATATTCCTTTGTCAGCTTTGATATTTGCAAATTGCAATTAACTCTACCAGCAAAGGAAATAACTAAATAAGAGTTGTGGTTTGTCTTCTTTGGTCTTAAGGTTGTGTGGACTTGGAATTTGTTTGAATTGGAGTCAAGGTGATAATGTATTTGCATTTGGTTGGATCAAGAAAGAAGAAAGAAGGAAAGTTACTGGAATGACTCATCATGACTATTCTTTAAACGATTATTGTGTGGTATGGGCAACATGCCAAAAGTAGTCCTTTTGAAGGTTTTAAGTAGTTATTGTTAGCATATTGAAGGATTAGTCTTGATGTTGTTTACTAATAAGAATCTAATGAACTATTTGACGATGTGTGCTGTAATTCAGAGTCCTGGATCTGAAGAAAGTAGAAAGTGCCAATGTATCAATATAGCATTTGCAGAGCATGACTTTATCTGATAAGGATTTGATCTGTTTTGCTAAAACAAATGAGATTTCTAGGCTTTTTGTCGTTTCTGAAAACTTGTGTGTTCAGTATTTGGACTTCTAAAATATTTACCTTCTGTTATCTAGGTTCTACCATATGATATGATTGTTGTTGTGGAGCCAGATCCAAATGATATGGTGCAACCAATTACCAAGGCTATCCACATACTTCCCCAGATTGATCCGCTAGCAATACACATCCAGGTAAGTTTAAAGTCGCATAATAAATGTAGAACCTCTTTTTGTTACAAGTATACCTCATTACTTATTAGCCTGTGGTATCATTTGAAGTGTAAACAAAATTGTATGTATGCTTTTAGATAAATGTTGTAACTGCTGTTTAGTTTGATTTTTATTGTTCAACCTTCATGTTCTCATAGTTGTGCCCCTCTCTAATATCATCCTCTACTTCACTCTTGCTTTGAAGAAATATAATAATTCATGTATCCAACCAAGTTATGCTTGTAATGGATCCAGAAATCACCCAACAAAAGATCCAACATGTTTTACCAACAGATGAAAACATGTTACCAATAAAATAATTGATTTTCCACCGATGTGATTCACTTAGAGCTTGTTTGAAACTCTTTATTTTTTGAATTTATAAAGGGAATTTATAATGAGTGGAAAGAGTGGTGGAGATTTAATTGAAGTTTGAAATGTATGGTGATTGTTGAATAGTTGTCAAATCAACAGTCAAATCATGGTAGGTGAATTTATAAAGAGAAAAAATAAAGAGATTCAAACAACCGCTTAGACTAGTCATTCTCTTCAGCTAGAATTCACCATCATCATCAGTAATAACTTTTCCTCTCAATCAAACTACATATATTCTCTTAATTCACAAATCATGCATAGGCAGTATTGGGAAACACATCTTTGATCCTAATTTTACACGTTCTCCTCATGTATGTTTACATGATACAGGTGAAGGAAAAATATGTCTTATGTGGTAAAGAAACCGGCCTAATAAGATAAAATCTAACATTGATTTTTGACATAGCTATTTCCGGGAGAAGTTTAATGGTTTGATATGTTCCTTGACTAGGGAAGGACTCCTAATGTTATAGTGGAGGTAACAAATATATGTGGCATGGAAAAATTTCCTTGCTATTAAACATCTATTTTACACACCAACATTGGTTCAGAATTGAACCCACATCCTTCATATAAATCAATGAAGACTAAAGGATAATCAGGGGTATAACAACGCTGAATTAGGATGGAGAAACCAATTCTACCATCCTCTTCTAAAGACAAGAAACCTGCAGCAACTTTCCGAAAAGCTGATAATAAACACAAAAAAAAAGGAAGAAACTTGTAGCATCAACCAAACAGAAGAAAAGGCATCAGCATGGGCAAAGAACTAATGTATTGAAAAAGACTAAAACAAAACTAATTACATTGGCATGATCGTTGCTTAAAACGCGGTTTCCTTGTTATCATGTACACGTACCCCGACCCTTAAGCTTAACTAGTAGCTTTTGAAAAGTTGTTTCCTTGCTTATCAGTTGGCCGGAGAATCAATATTTGAGCTATGGGTCGATCCTGTAGCAGGAAATAGGGTTGCTCGCTTCATGAAGTGAACACGCTCATTCTTCAGCCGTAGAGAGACTTTTGAATTGCGAGGTACCATTACGAGCTCAATATATAAGAGTGTTATTCCGTGAAATAACTCGAATTTCAAATCATTCACTTGCTTTAACTACTCATGCTATGGATGTGGGAGCATCAACTCCGTTCCTGTGGGCTTTTGAGGAGCGGGAGAAATTGTTGGAATTCTATGAAAGAGTCTCGGGAGCCAGGACGCATGCCAGTTTCATACGACCAGGTGGAGTGGCACAAGATCTGCCTCTTGGCTTATGTCGAGATCTTTACTAAAACCTTGGAAAGTCACCTCTTCTTCGTTTTGCTTTTCTGTCCAAGGCTCTTTCGGAGCGGAATGAATTTTGCTTTGCAGGTATTTAACACAAAGATCCTAAGCAGTAGGAGATGACGCACGGTTTTGAATGAGAGAAAGAAGTGAGGAATCCTCTTTTCGACTCTGACTCTCCCACTCCAGTCGTTGCTACGAACGAACCGATCAAGCTATGAATGACGTCGTCAAGGAGGAGGAATGGTTAGCCTATCCCTCGGTATTGGGTCAAGATGCGAAACTTGGAAGAGTAGGGGTCAACCTTAGTTTAATGCTCAGGGTGGAACCTTATATACAACTAACTGACCCTCCTTTTCTAATACATCTTTATGAAAGAGATCCGGTCCATCATCAACTCAGTCAGATCTTCTTGTTTGCCTGCTTTGATTAGGCTTCCTTTAACGGATTTTATCGTCATTTTGTGCCTGCATATTTGAATTCTCCGTTTTGTTTTTTTAGAGGGAAGAACTAGAATCCATTCAATTTTGAATAAAAATATTTCAATATTACTAAATCAAACGGATAAAGCACATTCTTTTAAGAATGTATCTGGTTCCATCTTTCTTTCGTTAGTTAAACCGCGACCACTAGAAGGGGAGGAACGAGGGCTTCCTCTTCACTCTGGTTCACCTCCCGGATACCCGAAAAAGCTTCAATTTTTCTATAAAGATAGGATTGAAGCCATTTCGGGCATTTGTATCCGGTATGGAGCCACCGTCGTTCGAGTATAGCGGGACGGCAGTGGTCCGCCGGCAAGCTCGTTCTGATCTTGGACGCAGTACATTGGAATCCTAAAGCACCACCACGAACTAGCGCGTCCACCTGCGGTGCGGTAAGGCACCACCCTCTTGTGCCAGCAGCCAACTCCGGCATGTCAGCTTAGTTATCCTCATCAAGCCACTTACTTGATGTCTAGCTTCCCAACTAGAGACCTTTCCTTTTCCCCTAGATCAATGAAGAAGGGAGGGTATATATTCGTTTGGATATGTTTTCCAAGCGTCATAATTACCCTAAGCTGAGTCAGTTACTTGACTTAAGACTGTCTGCTTTGATGAGGAATCTACTTTTTCCACCCTCCTAAATACCAGAGAAGGTTGGATTAATTTATAATTGGAATACACACATCACTGACTGTAATTTCTCTATGTAAATATGTCAAACAGATTAATGATATTATTTTGGTCTAATTTGTCTATTGACAGATGAAACAACTATACAGTTGGCATGATGTTATTAGTCGGACAGAGATTGTCTGATTGTGCTCTGAGATGTTCAAGTCAGAATCTCTTAGAACGTTTATCCAGGTATAATGGGAAGAAAAGAATTGGGTTAACTTTTAATTGCTTGTGCGGATTAATAAAAATACAAAATGAAACAAACAGCATAGATTAACACCTTTTAGAAAGTTATTGTGCATAAACAAGTATTTCTAGTTACTAGTCAGAAGAACCACGTCCGAACTCCAGTCACCTGAGAACTCAAGACACCTCGTATGGAATTTCCCATACCACTTCAAGTTCAGCAGTAATGACTGATCGGTTTTGTGAAATAATATATCAATCCTCCAAATGAAATTTATATTGTGCACAGAAAGCTGTCGTTGTCTTGAAAGCCTTTGGTATTTTGGAATTTCTCCTTTGAATGATAAAACATGTAAGAAGTCAGAACTTGTTTCAACTGGCAACAGGCGACAATGCGAGAAAAGGTTTGCATACATTGCAATTTGCTGAGGAAGGATATGGTAATTGAGTGGTAGATTCTAGTTACTTGAGGGGATGATCCCTGTCAAGCCCGTTATGTGTGCAGCTTTGACCGTTGAGAGTTCAGGCACGAGGAATAAAAAATGTGTTATGTTAACTTATGTATTCATATCCAGTCCAAAATGGAAACTTCCGATCTATGGTAGCTGTCATTTGTTCTAGGTAATGAAGAACACATTTTCAGAAATTTAAGAGTTCAGGCACGAGGAATAAAAAATGTGTTATGTTAACATATGTATTCATATCCAGTCCAAAATGGAAACTCAAACTGATATGGTAGCTGTCATTTGTTCTAGGTAATGAAGAACACATTTTCAGAAATTTGGGAAAAATATTCTCATTCAATCAATTGAACATTGGAAGCTGTTGTAGTTATATATACAGAACATACTCTGTAGTTCTATTCAGTTAGAGTAAAAATACGGTAAAGAAAATAACTGGAGTGCAACAACCTATCAACTATTTACAAAGTCAGTCCTTGAACTATTAACAAATATACAAATAACTCTCTAACCCCACCCCTTTCAAGGTGCAGCTTGGTGAGAATTAGCCAAGCTCAACTTGTGGAGTAGAGTATGAAATTGTGGGAAAGACAGAGAGCCTCAGTAAAAATGTCTCTTTTTTTTTTTTTTTTTTGGGAAAGTGTAAAAATGTCTCGCGGCTGAACTTTAGTAGGAACATGATGAGGGAGGATGAACCCTTCTTTAAAATTGTTTCCGACTACCTGGAGATTAATCTCCAAATGCTTAGTCCTCTCATGGAAGACCGAATTAGCAGTGATGTACAGGGCAGCCTTGTTGTCACAGTAGAGTGGAACGCTAAAATCTGCCATCAGGTAAGAAATCCACTGAAGTTCACAAACGGTGGTATATTCTGATTCGGCTACGGATCTGGAGACTGTAGGTTTGCTTTTTAGTCTTCCAGGAAACCAAGGCTGAACCAAAAATGATGCAGTAACCAATTAGAGACCTTCTAGAATCTATACAGCTTTTGCCCAATCCAACTGCAAGTCTGGTTGGACTGGATAAAATAAACCAAGTGCTGCACGAAGTATTTTAAGCAAGTGAATGGCTAAATTCCAATGTTGTTGACAAGGACCATTACAAACTGACTAATAAACTGTTGGACAGGGACAGCAAATGAAATATCTGGCCTCGTAAAATTATCTACCCACTAATCTTCTACTACCCCGTCTTATAAAGATAGTCCGATAGGTATTTTTACGTAGATTGAGGATTAGTAAGTATTGTGATTAGAACATTTAATTTTATCTTATTTTTCCACATATACTCTTGTGTGTCATTAATTGTTTGAAATATTTTCAATGTATAAGTAGTTGGGTAACAAATAATTAATTAAGGGCACATATGAAAAAGAAACATTAAATACATATTCAATATGGTAAGTAAACTATCTTTTTAGGACCGACGAAAATAGAATGATGGACTATCTTTGTGGGACGGAAGTAGTATATCTTTCTGGATCTAGAAAAGAAGGCCCTAAAGTGGCACTGCTGTCGCAGTCTCTTTGAATTGCGTGAAAAGTTTTATGATTGTCTTAATCTGTGTGTCATGCCTCATCTCATGGGAAAAAATTTTGGTAATCTAAGAGTACTGAATTCAGTACTACTGATCACTTAGAGATCTACATATAGATTTAATGGCTCAATTTGTTATTTAATTTAGGCATTGAATATCATATATAAATTTTTAATTGGTCAAGAGTACCAGAATCTTCTCCTGTCTCATGAATCATGAGTATGATAACGAAAAGATATGTAAGATCCCTCCTTTTTTATTGAGTGGCGTTATAATGAATTTCTTAACTTAAAAAGTAAAGTGGGAGCAGCCGCCTGGGATTGGTTCCCCGTTATCGTTAGTCAAAATTCTCAGTTCTTCTAAGAAAATAGATTGAGTTTTAATTTCAGAGTTCGATCTCTAATTACAGAGTGATATCTCACCTAACATAGGTGAGGGCGTCATATTATTGGAGATCTGGCGCTGAACTTTTTTCTTAGAAAATTTGATTCTCCATAAACTTCGCACTATTCATTTCATCTTTTTGGTCATTCCACGTGAAGTCGTCATCAATGAAATCACAGATTTCTTAATTTATTAATGCTATTATTGAACCCTGTGTTTTTTTAATTAAAAAAATTAAATAAACAAGACAATGGCAACGACGTTTTTTTTTTTTTTTTGACAGGGACAATGGCAACGACATAAAAACATGGAATTGACGTGACAAAAAAAAATGGAATTGACATGTTCTTGATCTTCTCCAAATAAGCATACTGAACACAGTTTTTTCCCCCCTTCTAAAGTGGGCATGGGAACGTGCTCGATATTTGATACGGCATAATTTGACACAATAATCAACAATTCATTGTATTGCTATTCCACTACACTCTTAAAATAAAATAAAAAATTATAATAATAAAAATAATGATGGCAAGAGGAAAGACATGACAGCGTTACACGCATCCGTTAGGTGAGTCATGCGAAGTCAAATTATAGGACCGAAATATGTTGGAGGTAGTACGAATCTTTTTGGTTGGACATCTATAATTCTTTGGTAGTTCTGTTTAGCAGAAATTTATTATTATATTAGTAACAATACATGCGTTGCACGTGTTGATAGTTTCAAAGTAAGATACATAACATGGTTAATTACAATTAGTTTCTCAAAGACAGAATTAACAATATATTGACGCATCTATAGAATATTGAAAAGAAAAGTAATTATGCACCACAGGCATTCCAAAACAAATCAGAGACTTATTAGTTCCACTCCCCTTTTTACAACTTTATTTAAGTCTCTTTCCGGATCTGGATGATTAATTAGTTGGATCAACAGTTATTTACTTAATTGAAACTTTTATCCTACTATATTTTGTAATTTCCCGACAAATATTATGCCTTAAACTAAAGTTGATGTCATTTCATATGATCATGCAGTTAGCACTTAGCCGCATCTATAATTTTTCTTGACTTGATTACAGAACAACTCTAAATATATCACTTTCATATTATACTGTGCATTTTGAGCTTTCAATATACCAAAATTCGGTCCAACAACTCTTAGAACGACACATGTATTGATTGGATATTCTCCTATGTATATGGGAAGAAAAATCAAAATTATCAGAATATAGGGTTAAGAATTAAAATAGAAAAAAACCAAAACTTTTTGCTTGATCGGCCCTCTATTGTGTAAGTCTTTCAATATTCTATATGCCTATAGGCAATTATGATACAATTCTAGTCTATTAGAACTTTATATACCATGGGGCATACAACTTAGTCATATGAATTGTTTTGTTGGGATGATGTAACAAAAACATAAACACATGTTAATTCCAAAATATATTCACTACTGGATGGACCAAAAGGAAAAGGGAAACTCGGGAACATAACTTAAAATATAGGAACAATGCAAAAACCATGGTGTCTTGTAACTCCAACATGAGATCAATTATAAAATCTTTCTTGTTCTTAATTATCTATTTCTTTTATATTAGGTTTTGGTTGCGTACTTTTAATCAAAACAATGATTATTTCATAAATCTTTATTTATTTAGAAGGTAAAAGTGGGAAATCTTATCAAATTGAAAAGTTCTATCAACCTACTTAAAAATATTCTGAACAACTGGAACTTCTCTTCTCTGTCATTACAAGAAAAACAACGGTTTGCAACATCTTCTCATCCTCAATGGCCTAAATAGAAAATTCAACATCAATTACCAATTTCATTATCCATTCAATCGTCAAGGATAAATTAAAACAAAAATACATTGAGTCAATTCATCAACAGTCTACTACATGTTCATTTATGCCATGAGAAGAGCAAAGAAAGGCAAGAAAACAATGGTACAATGCCAATGACAATCACAAGCAATAGATTCTCAAGGAACTTACCAATAATATTAACACAAATACAATAACACCAACCAATGGAAATAGAAATCCACCATGGCAAAAGAAAAACAAATTTTGGTCACTCTGCAGCTTGAAGTTTTGAACCCATCAATTAGTGAATAGGGAAGAAAGAATAAATATGGTTCTCCTAAAAGAAAGAAAAAAAAAACCATAACTAATTTATTCCTAGTAACTTTGCCAATGGTAAACTCTCAATAATCAGCAAAAACGATATAGCTAATCGAAACAAATTTTGACTACTCTGTTTCAAAAAGTCAATAAATTCAAGGATGAATTCCAAATAACAAGTCCAAAGCCGGGAAAAACAACAAATAAAAAATCTAACTCACAACTTACATAAATCAACGCTTCCGATTTGGGTTCCTTGAATAATACATTTGTCTCCGTCTGTTGAAAATAGTTAAACGCCCTAATCCACCGGAGAAGAAGAGACGAACACAAATAGAGCTTGATCGATGAGAGCGTGTAAGGTGGGGTGAGGAAGTTTCTGGTACAGAAAAGAAGAAAGGCCCAAACAAATGTGGAAGCTTCTCGTACAGAAAAAGTAGAAAGGCCCAAAAAAAAAAAAATGGAGTGCACAAAACGACAAAATAAGTGGACGACAATGAGCCCAAGTTCCACTCTTATTATAGAATAGGATTATTATGAGATTTAATTAACTGACTATAATAGATTACTGTTAAAAATAATAAACCATTTAATTCTTCTTAAACAGGCTCTTAGCACCAAAAATGTTAGGTAAAATGAGTCATAATAATTCAATTATCACTACAAACATAAATGATAAGTATAAATTGGAAAGGAAATTGTCTTTCCTGCAATTTGTTTGTTACTCGCTTTCCCATACATATGACCTTGCTTACCTTTTTTCATAAAAATTAGGTAAAGTTATTGAGAAAGTAAAATTTTCAAATGGTTTTTTTTCAATAAACCCTTCTTGAGAATAATAATAATAATAGTTATTATTAGGAATATTAAATAAAATATTTTAGTAGAAGGACAAATAATAACTCTTCAAATAAGATAAGAAGCAAGTCTATATATTTGGGTTGGGAAATTTAAAAATGAAAAATGAGCCTATATAATCAGGAGGGAAGGGGTAGAAGATGCATGTGTTGCAATACACAAGTCTTCTAGTTATACCACAAAGAAAATGATTGGCTGCTTTTGGTATATTTCCCTTTCCACATATACTATATTCGTCTAAAAAAGATGGTCATATTTATTTTTCCCATAGATTAAGAAAAATTCATTTAATAGTATTGAAAAGTTAATTTTAATATTATTTCTCTATTATACCATTTCATTTATTAATTATTACACTTTAATAATTTTATTTTTTTAATAATTATACATATTAAATAAGTGCATATAAGAAAATTAATATTTCAAACTATTTTTAAAAAAAATTAAGGACTCGTTTAGTTAGATTTATAAAATTAATTTATAAAGGGAATCTATAATGAGTGAAAATAAGTGGTGGGGATTTAATTGAAATTTGAAATGTGTGGTAATTATTGAGTAGTTGTCAAATCAATAATAAAATTATAATAGATAAATTTATAAATTATAAAAATAAAGAGTACTAAACAAACTTTAAACCATATTTTGAGACGAAGCAAAAACGAAAACAGATTGTCAGTCAACTAAGTAGGGCCTGAAGCCCCGGCAAATCCGTAAATCTGAGAGCATGCAGCAAAGAATTCATTTCACAGCGGAAGAAGCAATTGGAACAATATTTTTAGGACAGTCGTTTGAAGGTGTCGGTATAACTCAGGACTTTTTAATTACAGTCAACGTTAGCCGCACTTGCGATTGATTGATTAATTATTATTGGGTGACTCCTGTCTTTATCTTAAGAGAACCCCAAATCAATTTTCTATAACCTTTTTAAACTAGCAAACCAAACTTTCTACATTCGCCTAACGTTTCCCGGCCCGTTACATTTTTGCAATTTATTATTGTACTTGTTTACTTACCAAATCCGTAATCCAAATTGATTTCTTTGATTTTTGGTAGTATATAATAATCTTGTTCGTCAAATTCATCACAGTTATTTTTTCTATGATATGAATCGATCAATTCTCATTTCAATTCGATTTTCCCCAGTTTTCCACTGTAAATTTTCGGATTTGTCATCTTATGTGTAGATCGAAAATGGCGATTAAAGCATCAGAACCCGTCCCAAACCCGGATCGAAACCCCGGTTCATCCTCAAGGATTCGGAGGAAATCGTCACGATCGGAAACAGAAAGAACCTCGTCGGATTCCCCCCGAAATGTTCCAAAACCCCCAAATTTTCTTTCTGATCCATCCACCAGCGGCTCCGCCTCCGGCTCTCATTCCGGCTATCGCCTTGACACTTCCGTCGCCACTACCTCCCTCTCCAGCCGCACTTCCTTGTCCAGCCTTCGAGATACTCTGCCGGAAAGTTCTCAGATTTACGACTTCTCCGATATCCGCTCCGCCACCAACAATTTCCTCGCTAAACGTTACTCTTCCAACTCATCCTCCTCCCAATCGTGGCGGTCAGTTCTCAAAGGCAAGGACGTCATCATTTTCCAACGCAAGCTCAGGAAATCCATGGATTTCTCCGCCGTTAGAGAGAAACTTTCTGCAATCAGCAAGAGCCACCACATGAGCATAATCAAGCTCCTTGGCGTTTCAATTTCCGGTGAGCACATTTACCTAGTCTATGATTTCGTAACGGGATCGAATTTGAGTGTCTGCTTGAGGAACCCAAGAAATCCTGATTTTACCGTGCTTTCCACATGGATGTCGCGGATGCAAATTGCGACGGACGTAGCCCACGGGCTAGATTATATCCACAATAACGCTGGATTAAGCATAGATATGGTTCACAAGCACGTGAAAAGTAGCGGTATAATTGTAACAGAGCCGTCCTATAATGCGAAGATTTGTCATTTTGGGGCGGCAGAGCTCTGTGGGGATACAAGGGAGGAGGTTCGGCCACGGACAACGGAATTGGCGTCGGAGAGGCAGATTGAGGGTGTAAGAGGATACATGTCGCGGGAGTTCAAGGCCACGGGGATTGCTACCCAGAAATCGGACGTCTTCGCATTTGGGGTTGTGGTTCTTGAGCTTCTGACGGGGAAGGAACCGGAAACTTACAGGTTTGACAAGGGGAGTAAGAGTTATAAGCGACTGTCAATCATGGAGACGGCGAAGGAGGCTGTGGGAGACGGCGGGGGAGAGGGGTCGGATATGAGGCTGAGGCGGTGGGTTGACAGGTCTTTGAAGGATTCATTTCCAGTAGAGGTGGCGGTTAAACTCACTCGTGTTGCATTGCAATGCGTACAGGTCGATCCGGAGAATCGGCCCGACATGAGATGGGTTGCGGCTAAAGTATCCAAGCTTTATTTGGAGTCGAGGAAGTGGTGCGACGAAGTAAAGGTTCCAACGGATATTTCAGTCTCTTTGGGACCTAGGTAGCATGCTCTCTCCCCATTTTTTATTTTGTATTTTTTTGCCCATAATTTTGTGTAGAGAAATGGTATATATGATTATTATTATTATTATTATAGTTATTAATGCCATTGAATTGTAGATTTTATAAGGTTAAATTTCTTTGCTAATGTTTTCACGATTGCATATGGGGCAACTTAGATCTTGAAGAAATCAACAAAACTGTAGTAGTTGCTTTGATATGGAAAGATTAATTACAAGCAAATCGGGCTGCTGTATATATTCAACTCTTTAAGGTAAGCAGGCGAATTTTGGGAGGGTGGGGACTGAATTGTAGTAGTCAACTCTTATTATGGGGGAGGGGATGGTTGGAAAGGTGTGCTTCTATTTTGAAAGTCAAACTCAGATTGGTCAATAATAAATCTATTGGAAAGGCATGCTTCTATTTTATTTGTGTTGTGGATGATGGCTCCTGGGGGAGTGATTTTTCTTCCCTCACCATCTTGTATATTTGCCTTTGGATTAATAAAAGTAATATTTTCTTTACTTCAGATTGGTCAAAATTTGAAAGATTCAAGAAGTCAAAATGATCCATAAATATTTATGAAGAACACACTTTTGACATGGTGGATGAGCAATGAGATATGTTGGGCATCTTTTTGCTCCGTTAAAAATTATTGGTGATATTGTTAGTAAATAAATATTACACTTCTAAAATCTTGAATCTCTCAAAAAAAATGGAAAAGGAAAAAAGGCCCATCCTGGTAATTAGATTGATCAAGAGTTTGTGTCGTAGGAGAGAATAGCTGATCTAATTTAATTTTGGTACTTCTTTATAGAAGCTTTCCATTGTGTGAAGAAGAATGAAACGGGGGAAATTATTCAAATCATTAAGGGCATGATATTTGTTCTCTTTACATATCATTTGTCGCGTGATTAATGGGCTTCATTTAGTACATTTAGTGGGCCGTTATCCTGAACTGAATGGGGACAATAATAAAAGTGCAAAGTGCCTTTGCGCTTTATGGTAGGTTGGAAATCTGAGGAGGACTTAAAAATGTCGTTCATTTATTTAAACATGTTGTGTTTGACAGTAATTTTATTTTGCCTACACGCATGTATGTTATTATATATGTATGTATGTGTGTTAAATATCTAAATTGCAAATATCCCACACTTGTAGTCTAGATATGCGTCACGTATTGCTCATATGCACAATAATACATATGCATAGGTAAAATAAAATTTTTCTTGTGTTTGCTAATCACTACATTAAGGAAACTTAATCAGTAGTAGCATTTGTTTATTAACTCATTTTAATAAGTTTTGATGAGAGAGAGAGAGAGTGAAGGTTGAAGTGGAGATTTGTGTAGTATATATCATTGCTTTTATGAAATATATGTAGATGTGATTGAGTTAACTAATTTTTATTTAAAAATATAATTTATTTACAAGGTTTTTACTTGCAAAAATTAAATTAACATTTTAAAATAGAATTGATCACCCGCCAAACGTCTAGCGAAATTATTCTGTTAGATATACACGTAGCGGCTGATAATTAGACAACTCACATGTGAGTTGTTCCACGTGGGTGGTCTCACACATGAATTGACAAATCATCACCAAGCAATTTTATACATGGTGGGATAATCTTGTCAGACGTCTGGGGGTGATCAAACTGCATTTTAAAATAGATTCTTCGGCTACATTTACATTTGGAGACATTGCATTGTTCGAGACAGGCGGAGAATGGAACCAGGAAGTGCTTTACTTGCAAGTTGCACCGCCCCCGTGGGAAGGGGGTGGGGTGGGGGTAAGGGGCCAAAAGTCCATTCGGAAGCATTTTATGATTGTAATATCCTCATATACCAATTGTGTGGTCGTGTATAACAGAACATGCGCGCACACACAGGCGTGGATTGTGGGCACACCAATTGGGTGTCTAATATAGTGTCCAAATGACAATGTGGTAATTACTAATTGGGTGTGTTGGGTGATGAGCCCCCAACACACTTAATAGTTGATTGACAAATTATCTTTTGAACACTGTAAATAGTGTTCAAAGGATACAATAGAAGCACTGTGGATTGTGCCTATCATTATTATTATTATTATTCCTTTTGAAGAATCCTACTCTCCTTAAAGCATTCAGTATTTTCATTAAAATGATCTTACACCAATCAAGTAGGAATGTTCAAGCATAAATGTCTGGTGTGGTATAATAGTATTAGACATTAATATTTAGTGCATCATCACACTATTCTCAAATTAAATCAACAAATATTTAGTGTAACGGCAATAGACATTTAGTGTTTGAATCTTTTCAATTAATTGAGAATGTAAAATTGTATAAGTACGGTTTTTCTATGGCGATGTATCCAATACGATCCTGTCACAAAATCCATTCGACACTATAAAATGGTGTCCAATAGATTACATAGAATATGTATGTTAAGAATTATTTTTTGAATAATTCTAGTTAGAAATGAATAGTATATGTTATTACTATTGCTTTAAAAGTAATGTAATATGTGAAAAATCATAATTTTGTCACGTGTCAATTTTATTGAATTTTTATTATCTTCTTTTCAAATACCATAATTCCTTTTTTCCTTTTTTTTTTAAAAATTTTTGCACTATTTAAGAAGAGAGTAATACTCCCTCTAAAAAAATTGGTATGATATTTGTCACATGAATACGCTTACTCCCCGGGTCTCACTGCGTCATGGCCGAAAGTGGTAGGAGTGGTTGATTCTCGAATTTTAACGCACACAAAAATTGATACCCTTTGTTAGGTGTTGTCAAGTCAAGTTCCCTGTAACAACATATAAAAAAAATAATCGAGAAGACAAAAATAAATAAATAAATAAAAGGAAAGAAAAGCTAGCTAGGGTTTCTGTTTTGACGTAATAGAATGACGTCGTTATTCCTTTTGCTGTTCTGTCCTTCCTTTCCTAATTATTTGTGCAAGTCTCGCTCACCCACTCACGATTGGTGAGCTTACACCACCCACTCGCTGGCGTGGGTGGTGAGTAGGAGCTGAAGTGGAGTTTAATAAAAAAAAAATTGAAACAAAATCTCAGAATCTGGCAGAGGGAGAGAGAAGCCATTTCAAGTCTCAAACCCATCTCCCCCTCTCTGACCCACACTCTCGGTGTCCCCCACCTCCATCTCCGGCGACTTCACGTCGGCGGCTGGACAGCGGAGACTACCGGCGTTCTCGGTCGCCTACCCTCGAGCTCCCACCCCGAATTTCAATCCCAAACCTCGCCCACCGTCGCGCTTTCCACCCCCATCTTCTGCGAACAAACAAGGCGACTGGATGGCAGACGGCGTCTGAACGGCGGTGACTATGGGTGGGGGTGGACAATTTCTCGTGGAGATTGGGTTTAGATGTGAAGAAAGGTGGTTCTGATTCCGTCGAAGTAGCCTTTATTTTGTAAATAATTTTTTTTTTTTAAACATCCCACTTAGCGCTCAGTCAGCGCCCACGTCAGCATGTGGGTGTTGATCAAATTTTCCCCCTCCATCTTTTTACTGTTCATTCACTCCTTTATTACACTCACCTTGTGCAGTACATCCTCTCTTTCCCGCTATGCATGAACTTCAACTTGCTGAGTTACATTCCGACACCATACTTCAGGCACGTTATGGCATTATATGAACTATGTGACGTACACTGAGGCATAGCACACACACGTTACATGTGTTATATGGCGTCATAGCGTACCCGATATATGGTATTATATCAAAATTATCAACTTACTATTGCCTAATCATTTTCATTAGAGCATTCTCAATGTTAGGAAAAAAGCCAAAGAAAAAGAGACGGGAAAAACCTATTTTCAAATAATAGGTAGGGGAAATTTTGGGTGAAAAATACATGTCGTAATATTTAATTCGTTGTTTTAGATTTTATTGACAAAAAAGTAAAAGGGAATTGAGTAAAGCTCAATTCACCCCCCTCATAAATAGGTTTTTTCACCTAACGATGCACAATTTGGTTTTGTTGGGGATTTGAGTTTTTTCCTAATATTGAGAATGCTGTTAGACGACTTGAAAATTTTCATAGTAACTGGGTTAATATTATTTCTAATATAGAAAAAAAAATCAAAAGAACAAAAGAAATCAGGCAAAGAAACCTGGTCACCAACAATGTTAACATATATATAGGGGACAAATATGCAAATTCTCTAAATAAACAATGAGGATTCCTTATTAATGATTCAGCATTGTAAAATCAAGTAGCTAGTGGTCTCTTGATTATTATTATAATTAGAGGCTCCTTATTAAGGAGCCTGCGTTGTTCTGGTAAAAAAATTGGTAAATATGCTGAAATGTTCAAGCACCAAGCATATTATGCAATTTTTCTAAGAAACGACGTTTGTTCCTTTAAAGAACCGACTTTACCGTAAAGAATTTGTTGTATTTAGCAAATTTGGTTCTTTAAAGGAACTGATGTTGTTTCTTTAGGAAAATTTTCATATGAAGCACAATAATACAACCGCTGATATATGATTTGATGAGAATGTAATAGTGTTTCGATATTATACTATATTAGTGTCTAGTGTTTGAATATTTCTACGCAAATGTCGGGCATAGGCTGACACCTATTATTTGGGCCCCACAATTGAATACAAAGGTTGCCGTGCATTTGAACTTTAAAAAATGCCAGGGAGGATTAGATAGTCCTAATCTAGTACAAAATATATGACATTATATGATATTATTGAATCATGTTACATATTTGCCTACTACATGTGAGCCAAAACCCTCCCCACGTGAATTGGTGGTACTCGTTTAAAAAATGAGCGTGGCACTCATTGAAAAATTTCTCTAATCGTAAACCTATAGAATTAATTTCACTAATATGTGGCAAAATATAGAAGTCCCATGTCCGCTTGTACAATTTACTCATTTTAAATTGAAATTGGCTTGCTCGTTCTAAGTCCAACACATCTGTAATCAGTGCTAAAATGTAGAAGTCCCACGTGTACAATTTGTACTCAATTAATATTAATAAGATACGTAATTTACAATTGACCATTCTTTATAAATCGACAGACGCGAAAATAGTTATGGTACTAGATAATTTTGGATTTTATTTGATAAAATAACATGGCTTGGCCATGTTTGGGGAATGTGAATATACGGAGAATAAAGTGAAAATGATCTGGTGTTATATGAATTATACACTATAACACCATATTGTGTATGTGATATGCATGTTACGTGTACAATATAGTACCGTGATGTATGATTTATATGACACTAGAATAAGACTCGAGAATAAATAGTTAATTATATTATAGTGTTTAAGTATATTAGAAAAATGAAAAAAAAAAAAAAGGATTATGAGAATAAAACAGGACAGAAAAGCACGTGACATGGGACCATGCTAATAAATTATCGACATAGTTGGAATAGACACAAGCAGTATCCAAAACAATCGAAGGCGCCACTCTACCCTATGATCTGAAGTGTCTTATTAATATATATGATACATATACAATTTTTTTTTTTTTTGATCCGTATACATATACAATTTTTGTTCTTACTGCACTGCAAAAGTTTATTTCAATACTTTAAAAAAAAAGAAAAAAAGTACTAAACAGCATTACCACCGAGTCTCAATCTAGTCTAAAGAAGATTTTGAAGTTATAAGTATGTTTGCATTCACATATTAATTTTTATGTGAAGTAAGAAAAGGATGAGAGAAGTTAAATTTGTGAATATGAACTGTTTCACTATATTCAAAATTAATTGTAAAAGTAAGAGAAAATAAAAATACACAAACATGGGCTGTCTCAATGGTTTTTCCTCATTATGCGACAAAAATAAACATATAAATATAGCAAGAAAGAAGAAGAGATTAGCTGCGCACATGCATCTTTTGAAGTCACCCTGAAATGATTTTGTCCTTTGGATACATATTTTCACTTGTACCAAAAAATATTCATGAAAATAGATAAAATTTTAACGTTAATTAATGGAACAAATAAACAAGTCCATCTGTAGCATCAATGAATTTGGCAACTACTTTGATTTATAAATTGCTACAAGCCTCATTTTATTGCAAAAGTAGAAAAAAATGTATTCTTAAAAAAGTGAAGTAATAATAAAATAACGTTATGTTAATCCAAATTTGAGGAAATTATAATAACGAGATATGTGATATTTGTTTTGAAAACTTAAAAATATTTTAAATATGTAGTTGTAATTGAGTAGTTATCAAATCAAATGTCAAGTATATGATAGGTCAAATTATAAATTAGGAGAATAATAATGAGAATCAAACAAGATTAGTTGTCAAACACATATATTTTAAGAAGCCGGACTTGTTAGTCTCGATCTCTCGGTATATATCTGGTTGATCCTGTCAGACATTCACATGGCAGGAGATCATTTGACAGCCCATATATACATTGGATAACCCACTTTGCTTATGAGCTTATTTGATTCCCATTATTTATCCAAATTTAGGGAAATTATAATAAGGAGAGATGTAGAATGTGTTTTGAGAATATAAAAAAGTTTGAAATATGTGGTTATAATTGAGTTGTTGTCAAATTAATGACAAATTAATGGTAAGTAAATTATAAATTATGAGTATAATTAGAATTAAAATAGTGTAATAATTCCGTCAGACGTATAACGAAAGATTATTTTGCTAGGCTTGTTAGAAGCTGCAATTCCGCCAGCCTTATGATTTTATTTATGGTTTTTAAATTATAATAATAATAACAATAATAAGGAAAATAAAGATGATTGTATGGTGAATTTGAAAAAGATTAAACTACTTGTACAGATGAATTTACAGATTTATTTAAAGAAAATATGTGAAATTACAATTTCATCCATATTGTACACAAAAATAAGACATATAACAGATAAAATTTTCACACAGTGTAAATTCATTTGTACAATCATGGATATGTATAAATTTTTTATAAAAACTGATCAGACTCTGAATTTGAAACTCAACCACTATTACAGTAGGTCACGTATATTTTAAAATACATGACCCTCTAATTAGTGATCAATCTCTAAATTTGAATCCCAATATGTTTATATAGCCAAACCGATGATATGTGTAGCGCTGCTGATTTGGAAAATGTGGATTTTTGCCATCAAATAAAAGGATGCTTCGGGGGTTGAGCAAAGACTAGGGGAGATGCGGTGCGAATATCGGTGACTAGCAGTTCAACTTGGAGTTAATGGGTAAACTTGCAACGTAGAAATGCGGGTTTCTCAGAGTAGGAGCAGCCTTTACCGTACATTGTCACTGACCGGATTTTTATCGGTAATCGGTAACATAGCTACTGTCCCCAAGCAAAAGATATTTAGCGGTTCACTCTCCAACGCGGCCAACGTCAGGTGACGCAATCACATGTGCGTTACTCCAAAAATATTGAAAAATGGCTTTGCTATCGTGAACAATAGTCCGCATGCATCCATGTACACCCTCCATCCAAAAAAGATATAGTTCACTATTTTATTTTCTTCCGTTTCAAAAAATAATATACTTATTATATTGAATATATATTTAATATTTTATTTTTATATGTGAATATAATTAATTATTATTATTCAACTACCTATACATTAAAAATATTTTATATAATTAATAACACAAGAGTATATATAAAAAAATAAAGTAAAATTAAATATTCTAATCACATTACCTACTAATCTTTAATTCACGTAAAAATACCTACTGATTTATCTCTATAAGACAGAAGAAGTACTATATAAGAGATGTGATATGTCACAAAAATATCTTTCAAAAATGATAAATAATATTTGTTGACATGAATACCACTGTCAACAAATATGTAAAATCGGGGCAAAATTTTCTAGCACTTCAATATATAGTACTAAACACCAACACTTCGAACTTTACACCAAGAACGCATATGCATGTTTAGGGTCTAAAAATTTTTCAACAAATTGACAACCCTAAATTTATACTTCCTCCGCACTAAGACATGGCTTGTATTTCTTTTTTGTACCTGCTAAATTATAAATTACTTTTTTTATTGATGTTTAGTCAAAATATTAGTGCACTTATATACCCTAATTTAATGTACATAGTTATCAATAAAATAAAATTTGTAAAAAGCATTCGCAGAGGTGCTGTTAAATTTAAATATCTCATAAATAATAAAGTAGAGTTTTAATAATTGTTAAGTACTATGTAAGTATGTTAAATTTAAATATTGACTTTTAACAAATTCGTGCTGTTAGATTAACTATTATAGTTCAATTTTAAGTTCAAAGTAGAACATAACTTAATTAATTCGAACTATAACCAATATAAAAAATAAAAAAAAGTAGGTGGTTGTTTGAATCTATTTATTCAAATTTAATTATAATGAAAAATTATAATTAGGAAAAATGAGTGGTGTAGATATAAAAGTTTGCAATTTGTAGTTATAAATAAAAGTTGTCAAATAAGTAATAGGTGAGATTATAATGTATTTTTATAAAGAGAATATGTAATTGGCCACATGTGTTGTTAAAATTGTTATTAACTTTAACAACAAAGTTAACAAATTGTTAAAAGGATTCTTTTAATAGTTTTATTAACACCACTATTGTAGTAATATATTTGAGGGGTTAATTTCGCAAATCGTCCCCAACTTTTAGGTTAAGAACCGGTTTTGTTCCCAATCTTTTTTAAGACACACCATAACCCCTAGCCTTTCAAAAATGTACACAAATCGTCCATATTGCTACTATTCTGCCAAATTTTTATAAATTTAGTGGCAATATGGACGATTTGTGTGCATTTTTGAAAGGTTGGGGGCTGTAGTGTGTATTAAAAAATGTTGGGGACGAATCTGGTTCTTAACATAAATGTTGTGGACAATTTGAGAAATTAACTCTATATTTGAGTTATTAACTAACAATTTCATTAACAATTTAATATAATACCACCAATATTGATGCTTTAAAGTGAAAAAGTAGTAAATTAAATGGTATATTGGTAAAATGTTATTAAATTTTACCAAAGTGTTTGGCTAGCATTTATATTATTTTTTTAGATTTTAATCTGTCACACTGCTTCATTTCATTTATTTCACTTTTTTTAAAAAGTCAAAAAGTAAAACTCAACCTGCAAATTTTTTTACTTTTTACAAAAAAACAACTAATAAAATGATGTCACTAATTTTTACAAAAAAAAACCAATAAAATGATGTCCCGTCGTAAATTATAATCCAACAAATAATCCAACTTCTTACCAAACACTTTGACATTTCCAACCGTTAATTGAGTTTTCTTTTGTCTTAATAAAAATATGAATACGTCTATCTTAGTGGGACCAAGGACATATATATGTTCTTGCCCTTGAAATACAAATTTTTCCCTATAATTTTATATGTTTTGTCTATGTAAAAATGATATAACACTATATGTATAGCATTATATGATACCATATAAATATATAATATGTATCAAAATACATTATATAGTTCTAGTTTCTCATATAACTTGTTTTGATGTACGCCACATATGATCAGATGACACTAATATTGCTAGATCGGTGTTAGCCATGTACTTTGTCATGGATTAGAAACACGGAAAAAGGACGTTAATGACTACTACAAAGTTCAAACCAAACCAGGAAATAATTAATATTATCATAATAATTATTAAGATTAGACATTTGAACAAATCTAATGGGGTTTTACTATATGTTGATAAGAAGTTGTATTACCAGGCACTGGCCACCATTGTCTCGCCTTTAGATGGACACATTGAAAAAGCGCATTTCTCACACAACACATACAGAGAATTTCAATTCAACCTGCCAGAAAAGAAGCACTTATTCATCTTCTCTTGAAGGTTCGTAGGAAACAAAGGGTTAATTAAACGATAAAAGATTCATTTATTCTTCTTCAGTAGTAGCTAGCACCCTTGTTTAAACATGGCTGAATCTCTTCCGGGAAGTTAACGGGAAACTCGCCGGGAGGTTGTCTGCTTTTAACCGTCAAAGGGGTTTTACTATTTTTTCTTTTACTCGAGGATCAAAATCGTGTCTTGTTGCTTGTACCCCAAAAAGGTAATTGATGAAAATCAAACTCTTTCATTGCTGGATTAGGCCACCGTTTCGCTAGCTATGTTCTTTTTCATGGTTAATCTTTTGGTCTTTCTTTCTTGAATTTGGTCCCAATAAAGTCTGAAGAAAGAACCACTTTTCAAAATTACTGCCTCTTTGTACATGCAAATTCTACTATTTCTTCATTACTCTTAAAACTTGATCTAAGTGGGGGTAAAAGTGAAAAGATTTTTACTGAGTTCATTATCTGCTAGCATATTTGAGGTTTCTTGAAGTTCCTGAAATGGATCGGCTTCTGGATTTCAATTTCCCAGTTGTTTATTAGATCTTGTTCAAGGAACGGGGGAAAACTGTTGACCTAAAATAGGGTTTCCGTGTAACACATGAAATCTTTTTGTTTTTACTTGTAAAATCTGCATACTGCTGCCAACTACAGTATTGCTATTTACTAGCGATTAATGTTCTCTTCTGTTCAAGTTTTCCAGGTTGGGCAAAAAGTGCTTTTCCCCTTGGTAACATTTTGGCTTTGTAGAGTGCATGTTTTCAACAGTAAATGCGAGTCTCTTTACTGTGTCTCTCCAGTGAAGTTTTTTGGAGTGAGAGTAGTACATTGGCTAGGTCAGTGACTTTAAGAGGCTATTTCTCTCTCTAGTTCTCCCCTTCTCTCTAAAGTTCTGAAATCAGAAATTTTGCTCCCTCTTTCCTATTTGTTGTTCAATTTTTTCGCATGAATTCCTCATAATTTACATCGTATTATTCTCAATGTGTATTTACTGAATCCTGGTACGTGATTTTATGCAGGCGGAATGTTTTTTTGTTTGTTCTTTCTAATTTTGTAGATGGATTTAGAAGAGGGCTTTATAGGCCTTTCAAGAAATACGAGACTGGTTATTGTTCCATGGAATGAGTAATTAGAAAACACGTGAATGGAGATGAGTAACTTTAGCCCTGAGTTGCATGTTGCACAAAGAAGCAGGCGTGATAAGTTAAGAGTTCAGCAAATTTGGGAACCGCCCCGCCATTTTGCAGTCTATCGGAACATTTGCAGTAATCCATCAGAATATAGCTCGAAAATGCTTAATTTTTCTCCAAATGAGCAATCTTTATTGCCTAATAAGGATGATGTAATGGTGTATCAAGAGCCTAGAGTAGCTGGGTCTGATAAACGGGTAGGGGAAGCATCGTCATTTGTGGAACTTCCACAGACGATGTCATCGACCTTTAATCCTTCGGGCCCTCCCTGTGATGCCCCGTTATACGTTAGCACTTGGAACGGCTCAAATGGCGTTGAACCACCGTTGAATCCTGATTGGTCGGCTGGTTACATTTGTAATAATTCTGTCGGAATCGGAAGTAATCCGTTATCTATATTAGATTTCAAATCTTGCCATGGACAAGGTGAAGTTTACCCCACTTTCTCTAAGCCGTCGACTGAAATTCCTTATCAAAATGTTGAGAAGCATCATAATCACGTGCATTATAGTTCTTCACCTTACCAAGCTGAATTGCACGAAGTTGTTCGCCCTCCTATTGGAGGGCCGGAGATGCCCTTTCTTAGGCAACAAACTGCACGACGCTCTTCCGATCTTTCGTGGTCTGTTGGTGGGGGAGAGCTTCTACTTCTTCCAGGTTTTGCCGATCATACGCGCTTCAAAAGTGCGACCGACGATTTGATTAGCCTGCGAACCAGCCTACGTCCTCAGTGTGGTGAACTAGACTATTTGGGGAATAAAAGTGCCGATATTGGAGACTCCCGGATGGTGGTGAGTGATAATTCAACTCAGGGACAGATCGGAAGAGCGTCGTCACTTTCATCTGTTCCATCTGGTAAGGTAAATGGAGGAGCTCAGTTTTTCCATAGAGATCCTTCGGCCGATGTGAACTCAAGAAACATTAATATCAGTTCAGTACCTGATTCAGAGACCTTAAATTCTGAATATTTGTCTTCCAATTCCAATCCAAACCAGCCAAATGCTAGTAATGGTTTAGGAGTTCCGTCCCAAGATGTAGTGAGAAAATCAACTTTTGCTTACTATAATCTTGGACCACTTGGTCCTTTCACTGGCTATGCCACCATTCTCAGAAGTTCAAAATTTTTAAAGCCAGCACAGCATTTATTTGATGAATTGTGCAATTCTGCAAGTCCTAAGCCCATTGAGCTGCCTGAGATGTCTAATATATGCGGGGAGTTTAGGGTTTCTGGTGATGGTGTTTCAGGTACCGCTGAAGCTGTGGTACAAGCAGTAGTCACTGGGGATTCGTGTGGATCATCTTACCCAAATAGTACTAATGATCAGAAGGGTTGTGAGCCTGGAAGTGCTAGAGCCTCTGCAAGTTCGCGTTGGCCCGAGTATCTACAAAGGAAGGCCAAACTGTTGTCTTTGCAGGACGAGGTCGGTACTCTTTGGTTTATTTCTATTGCCTTTTCCAATACTATTTTGATTATATCTGACTAGACTGAACTACTCCAGTCATGTCCAAACTATTAGAATTCAGATGGCATGGAAAAATGATTCATACAGGTTGGCACGCGCACAATGATCGAGTTGTTTTGGTTACAATATAATGTGCCATGGCCTAGAAGTTTCTTTGTCAAATTTTTTTTCTGTTATATCTTTGTTGTGGTTAACATTACTTAATTAATGTTGTCATTGCAATGGACGTCACTAAAGCAAGAAGATCAAGATGTGATGTGATCATTAGTGTTGTGGGGAACTTCTTGTGTCATTGTATATGATTATGTTGTATGATTTATTCTTCTTGTCTGTTTTCATAATAATGTGGGATGATTTGGCAAAGGACTGGCTGCTCCTCCTTGGAATCTTGGTTAAAGCTAGAATTTGATCTAGTTAAAACATATTCTTTGCATGATAAAATTAATGACACGACAGTGAACAATTGAAACTTTTACCAGTAGAGCATGAATGATGGTGAAATTATGAGTTTAGGTGAATCCTTGCATTATTATGTACCTTTGCTGTCGGAATTCCAGAAGATCCTTGTTAATTGCATTATTATGTATCTTTGCTCTCGGAATTCCAGAAGATTCACGTTAATTTACATATAAACATTTCATGGACTTACTGTGCTTTTTTTTTTTTTTAAAAAAAATAACAAAGATTTAAACCTTACTAAAAAGTGTTCTCTTCTGTTAAAAGGTTAGCGGAAGGTACAAGCAGTATCATCAGCAGATGCAAATGGTGGTTTCATCCTTTGAGTCAGTGGCAGGTCTAAGTTCTGCTGTTCCATATATATCTTTAGCTCTGAACACTGTTGCAGGACATTTCCGGGGTCTAAAGAATGCTATAGCTGACCAACTCCGGAGCATAAGCAACACATTAAGGGAAGACTTATCGTCCCCGACTGCTGATGCTACCAATAGTAAAGCAGATACGGATTCTGCAAGGTTGAAGTTCATCGATAGCTGCTTTCTAAAGCCAAAAAATGGTGGCAATCTCGGGTTTCTTGAGACACAACGGGCGTGGAGACCCCAAAGAGGCCTACCAGAACACGCAGTGTCAATTCTTAGAGCCTGGCTTTTCGACCATTTCCTTCATCCGTAAGTCGCTCCCACCCCACCCACCACAAATGGGTGTCTCAAGGAATGATCATTTGAACAATTGATTATGTAAGTTGATTTTATGTGCAGTTATCCCACGGACACAGACAAGCATATGCTGGCGGCTAAGACCGGCTTAACCAGAAACCAGGTATGTGAAAATCATCTATGATTTACTTAGTTTAATTTTATCTTGCACTTGATAATCTCATTGTTTGATTGATTCAGGTATCTAACTGGTTCATAAATGCCCGAGTGCGTGTATGGAAACCAATGGTCGAAGAAATTCACGTGCTAGAAACAAAAGAAATGGCCGAAACAGGGAGGCCAGATGAAGGTAATATGCAAACAAATGGTAACCAAACTCTGAACCAGCTTGAGGCTAGTGCAGCAGCATTTGATAAGCAAACTAGCTTGTCGGATTGCATGGTCAACAGATTTCATCCGAAATTACTGAACCAGGAGAGTCATTCTCGAGTTGAGTATTGCGTGTCTCCAGCTAGTATTGGTGGATCTTTAATGGGGTTTCCACCGTATCATCAAGGTGGAATGGAGATGGGGGGTTTAGGTTCGGTGTCACTGACTTTGGGTCTCAGACGAACTGCAGAGAGTGCGCAGCAACGTCCACAAACGATGCAGCATTTCAGACAGCATTTTGGGGATCATATTGGTGCGTGATTCCGTACGTATGTGGATTTAATGTAGTTGCATCTGACCATGTTCCATCGGAATGTTAGTTTAATCACTAGAGAATAAATATGTTCGAAAAACGTTGCAAATGTAATTTCAATGGTTTCTGTAACGTTGGCAAAATTTCTTGTCAGGTAAGTTATAAAAAGCCTGAATGATGAAATTTGGGGGGTTTTTCGTGTTAGTGTCGTGAATTAGATGTTCTGCTCCCGTTTCCCTGTGAATGAATAGTGATGATACGCTTTCTTTTGTTAGTTTTAGTTCATTGGTATGGTTGACATTTTAGCTTTCTAAAAATTTAAATCTCAAACAATTTAAATTGAAAATTACTATTTTTTTTTTCCATTTTATAATGAATGAACTTCAAATATATCTTGTTTTTCAAGTTGGTCGTTTTTTTTATTGTGAATTACATTTTGCTGGAATTTCGCTTTTTAACCAAACCGAGTTGATGAAGTCTATTTGCTTGCAAAAAAATGTAGAAGATGTCTATTTCGTCATTGTTGCGGTATAAATTAATCTAGACTATATGATCTTAAGATGAATCATATTGATAACGCCCTCTTAACCAATTTTTCTATTAATTTATTTTAGAACTCTAAAGTTTTGAATAGTTTTGCTTTTTTTTTTTAATATATAAATGTCTTAATTTTTACCAATCAGAACGAATTGGAAAGCGGGATCAAGGGGTTTGTTTACGTGATTAAGGGTTTAACCTTTTACCATAATTATATGGTTAGAATTCTCACAATCCCCTTCTCCTCATTCCCCTTAGTTAAAAAAACAAAAAAAAAATGGAGGAAGTAAAAAAGAACTAATCGGAAAGCATATTATTACGTTTTCCCATGCTGGGGCTTTGGGTGCATTTGTGGACAAGAAATCTTTCCGTGTGGGCTGAGGCTAGGCATTTTTTTCGTCCAAAAAAGCCGTTTTGCCAAACACATTTTTTGCAAGTTATTGACTGTGTAAATGGGCCTCGAGGCCTATAAAATCGGACAGTTGAGCCGAGCTAATTTTGCAAAAAGGCAAAATTAGTTAATTTAGGGGTTAATTTGCACAAAATATCCCTACCTTTGACATGTGTTGTGCACAACATCCCTAATTATCAATTTTTAGCATTTGTTGCCCGCAAAATAACCTTTCTTTGCATAAAAAGTCTTTATTGTCAAATTTTATAGTTAAGTAATTGTTAAACACCCAAATAGATAAAAATTAAAGGACATTTTGTCTTATAAAAAAGAGACATCCCATGGTGGACTACAAGCCTGAAGCGTTTAGTATTTTGATATGTATGAAAATAACTGAATAGTTAATATAATTTGATATACACTCTAGATTGCTCAAAAATAAAATTCCTAATTTCTAGTTATTAAGTTAGTCAAAAGCTGTAAATTGTTTGTTTTTTCAATGAAATTGAAAAGAAAATAATAACAAAATCGATATAAGAGATTATGCTAGATAACCAAAATATCTTTTAAATTTTGTCTCTTAAAGTTTTCAACTGTTATTTTAACTCTAAAACTTGACGGTAAAGACTTTTTGCACAAGGAAAGGTTGTGTTGAGGTTGACAAATACCAAAAATTGATAGGTAGGGATATTCTGCACAATAGACGTTAAAGATATGGATATTTAGTGCTAATTAGCCTTAATTTAGGTGTTTTTTACCCCACTCCCAACAAATGAGGTATGTAATGGTAAATTTGGAAAAATCAGGTACCTTATCCACCACGCCACCGCGTGATGCCTCCCCCACCACTTCATCTCTCTCATCTACCACGTGACGCTTCTGCCACTGCGTTTACATTTCAGATCATGATTTGGTGTTGAATTTGGGGTTATTTCATATTGCAAATTTTTTTCCTTTTTTGGGGCAAAATTTCGTTGGGTTATACTTTTCTTTTCTTTTTTTTTCCTTGTTCTAGATTTGGGTTTTTGTTCGTCTATTTCGTGAATTTGGGGTTTTTTTGGTTGCGAATTCATGTGACTTTAGGGTTTTTTTGAATTAGGGTTCTAGATCATAATTTTCCAATATGAGGATAATCCAATTTTTTTTTTTACTTTTTTTCCATGAAATCAGAACTGTGATGGTTGTGATGTTTTGTGGTAGTGGTTCCACAAGTTGTGGTGGGGGTGGTGGTGTTGTGACCGGCGAGTCACAACTCCTTTGATTTGTGACTTGGCAAATTACTTCTATTTTTGTGACGGTCAGCAACTCACCGGAGTTGAGTTGTAATTCGTCAGAGTGTATTTGTGACTCGTCAGAATGTGACTATGGCTCTGACGGTTTTGGTGGGGTGTGGTTGGTGGTAGTGTGGTGTCACTATGTGTTCCAATGAGTTGTGGTGGAGATGTGTTGTGACGTGTTTCAACGGGTTTTCGTGGAGTTGTGTTATGACTCAACGTATAGACGAGTTGTTTTGGAGGCGGTGGTGCAACTTGTGGTCTCGTAACAATTTGGAACACACAGAGGGTCACAATAATTAATCACAACAAGGTCATAATAATTGGTCACAATAAAGTCACAGTAATTAATCACAACAAGATCATAATAATTGGTCACAATAATTAATCACCATATGGTTACCCAAAAAAAAAAATACCGCAATATATCTTAATATTAAAAATGGTGTAAAAAAGATGGGTATTTGTCAAGTTAACCATTTGAAAAAAGAAAAACAAAAATTGAAAATTTTGTCTGAATTGTTTCTTGGTCCATTTTTATTCTATCATTAATTTTGCATAAGTCAAGGGCAAAAATTTTCAAGTACCTTTGAGATGCGTTGTTAAGGCACCTTTCATCTCACGTAGGTATATGAATAAATGTTTGTTCATAAAATAATTTAATTTTAATAAAACAATTTATAAAATACATATAACGTACCTTCATATATACCAATGGGAAGTGCCAATCCTTTGTTAGGCTCAAGTCAAAAGGTAGTGCTATTCATAGTTCATCACCAGTAGAGAGAAATCAATTTTTTTCCTTGAGCACAATGATCCGTGAGATTTGTTTCACAAGGATTGGGGCTCACAACAATATTCTTGGTTTTATTATTTGTCAATCTAATATACGACATGTACGCTTATCATGAGTAGTTTTATAAAAAAAATTTCAAGTACAAGCCTGTGGTTACCATTTGTATGATCCATGATGTGTTCTAAAAAATATATATCTTTATATATATAAGAGAATAGTAGCTTTTCCCCGCGCATTTTCTAGCTCTGTAAGATTTTTGACTCTATAAAATTTCTAGTAATATCATTTAATTCTTTTTTTTTAGTATTTTTTATCTTTTTTTTTTTTTTTGAGAAATTGTTACGCTAATTTATTAAATGATATTCACTTTTCCCTTTATTAATTCATATTCAATCATCAATTCACGGTAGTTTCTTTAGCCAACTATTTTGAATTAGGGATCTGTCACTTATCAAATCAAATACGAAATTAATTAGAAGTTCTATTTCAAAAAAAGCAAATAGTAATCTTTATTTTTCGAAAACACATATATAGTACGTCTCTAAAACAAATAAATTTCTAAAAATATGTAACTTTATTGTAAATTTCAACTTTTAATGATTTTTGAAGAAATTTTTATATGGTTACTATAATGGAATAATCAAATTTGACTTTTTTGGAATTATAGTAGTCCAATTTGTCGATTCTATAATTAATATAAATTGGAACTTTTTGATAATCACCTATGGCAAAAAAGTTTAGTTTGTCATTTTAAGTATAGTCTTACTGTATTTAGAGTTGGCTTATTTATTTGAGAGATAGACCAAATTTTGATACAGTTGCACAGTAATAGTTGTTCAATAATTTTTAAACATTTTATTTTTATTGAATCATCTCAATTAATTTTTATTTAGACATGCATAACTAACTAATGCTGTAATTCAAACAAGTGCTATATTTATTAGGTTTTTCATATTTTAGATAGGAAGCCCTGGGTTGGAACACACATGCCCTCCCCTCGCTTCCCCTATACCCATTGTATAAAAAAAATAATAATAATAAAGTAACTGGTGTAAAAAGTGTTACCGACAAATAATTCAAATATAATAGAATGGTTATAAAAACTTATATCTCTTAATGCTAATATGACTCAACAAGCTGTATTAATATTTTATATGAATTTTTTGTATAAAAATTCATTGACATTTGTTATTAGAGTAATTATATAGAGACATGTTTATCTGAAATGAATAACTGATATTGGTTCCGCTCCCTTTTTCTATATCCAATGTATATTAAAAAAAAGAAAAGAAGTAACTGGTGCAAAAAGTGTTACAGACAAATAAATCAAAATATAATAAAATGGTTATTAAAATTTATTTATTATAATACTAGTATATGACTCAACTGCCTGTATTAATAATTTATTAAATTTTTGTATAAAAATTAATTGACATTTGTTATTAGAGTAATTATAGGTAGACATATTTATATGATACAGATAACTAATATTTGTTAGTTGACAAACATGAATTGGTTGTTTATATGTAATTGATGAATTTAAAGGCCCACAATCATCCACTATATGTTGACAACTAAATATGTCACTTTTTCACGCCAGATAAATATATTTCTCTAGAATTACTATAGTTATTATTACTTTTAGATCTCGTGTAACGCACGGGTGAGAATAATAATAATAACAACAACAACATAACCCCTTATTGACACGTGTTCTATCTCAATTCTGCCACCTTGATAGTTTATTATAAGTCAATAAGATGTTTAATGTGGCTGAAAATGTAAGCTTTGATCTCATTGAATGTTTGATAGAATATTTCAAAAAGAATGCACAAATAAGAATGGTATGCATTTTTTAGGTCCGCCACCTACTGCATTTATGCATATGACTTGCCCAAACCGCGATTACAAAATTGATATGTCAAATTAAAAAAAAAAAAAAAAACATAAGACTTTCTGGTATTTGTCCTTCAATAGTTCTTAAAACATGTTTGAGCAATAATTTGTAATTATAGCATGAATGTAGATTGGTACCTTAGAGTCGACTAGTTCTTACTAAAAATCTTTAGAAAAGTTTAACCGTATTTGATTAATCATGAGTATTATGAATATTCTCAATGAAACTTACGTAATCATTTTACATGCTTTGTGATCAATGGTA
Source organism: Nyctanthes arbor-tristis (assembly GCA_963692815.1). Classification (NCBI taxonomy): domain Eukaryota; kingdom Viridiplantae; phylum Streptophyta; class Magnoliopsida; order Lamiales; family Oleaceae; genus Nyctanthes; species Nyctanthes arbor-tristis. The sequence continues at coordinate 189,807 of CAVNYN010287390.1, forward strand.
TCAACCTTTGAACAATCCATAAAAATACGGGTAAATGATAGACAATTTCTAACCTTAAAAGTAGGTGATGTTGAATGGCTAGTGCCATTTTGACCCTCTATTTTCTCTTCGCATATGATATTTGGGTACTCAATTTCGGCTTTGAAATGAACAGTTTTCGCAACTAACCTATCACGATCAGCATGGGGGGGTTGACCTGCTATTTGCCATTTGTGGTAATTCTCCCAATCCTTTTACCTACCCACCTAAATAAACACGCACATTCCCACTAATATTATTGTCACGCGCAGTCTATTTATTATTACTTTTTTTTTTTTTTTGGGCAAAAGTCTATTTATTATTACTGCCTAAAGGACCATCATAGTGGTGAAATTCAAACATTAGAATAAATCTCACTGTTAAAGATTTTTAACAAACAATTAATCCTCACATTCGTTGACTGTGCATAACAAGTACAAATAAATCGTTGACAAATGATTAGCATGTTATTGGGTTTTCCAACACCGAAGCCTTCCAATTGGTCCAAGATTTTGCAAGATAATAGACTGCCCAAATTAAGAATGAGTTGTGCTATTTAAATAAATATATTTGTCAACTTATCACATTACTTTTACTTCACAGATGATAATCACAAGGGCCAAATATCCATTTTGTCATACTCTTTGTGTATATATATTTTTTTCTTTTAATTCAGATAGAATTATTATTATTCCAAATTAAGTGAATGTCAACAACCCACTCGAATAACAGCGATAGGTTGGTTGTGACAAGTTCCACTAACTGTTTCCCACCACTAAGGGCGGGGGAGGGGGATTTTTCAATTATTATTTACTCCTATTTTTCGAAAATCAAATAGGAATCCAATTATATATGAATGAATTCACGTGAATAGGAACGAAAACGATGTAAGGTAGATTGATTGGTGGGGGTGGCGGGACCCAAGACAGTGGCTCCCTCCTTTTAACTCCTTTTGAGGCCACAAAAAATGCTCCAAACTTTAGACGGGATTTTTAGCTGCAAAAACAACGAGTCAGACACTGCAAAGTTGCAACTTTAGATGGGATCTTAGAATAGCCATTTCCATTTGCAATTTTGAATGAAGTTTAAAGCTCGACACCCATATTGATTTTCGCCTTTATGTCTCTCCCCCTTCAACTATTTTTTAATCAACGTTCCATACTCCGCCGCGGGATGAGCTGAGAAGTTAAAAAGATGGTGTCTAAGTACAACGGCGTTGCCAATTGATACTATAGGATTTGGGCCCTGAAAGACACGACTAAACTTTTTGTCTAATTTTTCTTTAATTTTTTTTTAAATTTATTTACAATGTGTGATAAAAAAAAAAAGAAACTTTTTCGGGCAAGGCCAGGTGGGCCCCCTTGACTGTGCAAGTATACAAGTGACGTACACTTAGGACTGCGAAAGGGTAATTAGGATGTGATGAACCATGGATTGCTTGCATTTGGAAGTGTATATTTTTTTTTATTTACTTATTTTTTCAATAATTGTTCGTCTAGAATGCTGCCTTGATTGTATTTGTTTTATGCTTCTGCAGTTTGAATGTAAGAGTTGATCTTTCAATCACTAGTTTTGTAAGTAACATGTTTGCTTGATATTAAAAAGGTGTTTGATTCCAACACTCTATTTTTGTTTATTTAATAACTAAGTGAATATCGACCAAACATATTTTTATATTTAAATTATAATACCACTTTTGACTTGGTAAAAAAATTCTTAAAGAAACGTTAAATATTTATTTATAGTTTAAAAAATTGACAAATCATACAACATGGTATCAATTAGTTCTGTTGTGACGCCAAACATATAACATTATGGCATCACACATAGTTATGTGGCGTGTATCGAGACATGCCACATGACCATGTGATGCTATAATTTGCTATAGATATAGTATTAGATTAATTTCATGGTATTAATACAACATATTATATAGATGTGTGTGTAAGAGTGATGTACAGCCATTTATAATTCGAAAGACAAAAAATAGGCCCCGTGAAAAAGCCAGCACGATCCATAATGACGGGTCATGGGATGTCTATGGGACCTATGTAATCAGTATTTACTTTAATAAATACTATTCTACTGAGAAAAAAAAAACACTATTTTATTGCTTATAAATATTCCAGGTACAGATCAATTCAACGTTTTAAACAAATTATTATTACTGCCAAACATTCAAGCCGAGGTGTCGAGAACAATATGAATTCTTATATGGTTTACTTGTTCTGAGAGTTTATTTTATTATTATTTTTTAAATAATTTACTCTATCTTGGATCAAGACTTGTAATTCTATCTTATAAGATCAATGAATTCAAATATTGTTTTCAACTCTGGCACTGAATTGATATGACTAGCAAAAACTAAAATGTTCATTTATGGCATTCGCTATCTATTGATGGGTATCATTCATTATTCATATCGAGCCCTCATGTGTTACCTTCAACCTTAAAAAATATCTTCTACATGTACTATCAAGAGGCTCTTTCACTAAACTCCAAACTCTAATTTATCCCAATGAATATTTACTAATTTATTAGACAACACTTAAAATTGTTGTTAAAATATCTTAGAATCAACCCACGACGCGGAAATATGTTTTGTGTTAATCTTTTATATCATTTTTTGTTTGGAAAATATAGAAAATATATATCTCTTCTCTACATTTTACATTATATATATATATATTATAAAAAGAGGTTAGTTTTGATCACTATTCATAAGATATATGGTGATGTCATGCTTATATTTTTTCTTTTCTTTCTTTTTTTTTGGCTTTATTTTTGAAACATTTTTTTTTTATACAATTGGAGAATTTCAGGGAGGATCATATACTTGAATTTAAAATCTTGTCTTGGTAAACAATGCTCATACTTTTTATTTTGGGTACAAATTGTTTGTTGATTTCCTGTTTTTTTGGCGGTGGGGGGGGGGCCTCTTATTATTATTATTATTTTAGATTATTTGTTCAGATAAAATGAATATCCTTTTACATTTCTGCACATACACATTTATAAAAGATTATAAAAGATATAAGTTTTTTGTTACTATTCATGGCACTTAAAAAAAAAACTCTTATTTTTGATAAATTTATTTTTTACTCTATAATTATTCTGTCAATTAAATTCAATTAAATTTCAAATAATATGTATAAATAAATTGGTTGCTAATTTACTTCTTTTGATTATGATTAAACAATCAGTATCCCAAATTTTCAAATAAATTTGTTTGACTTATATGTTACCCCTAGAAATTTACAAGTGATTTTCTATAAAATAATGGCCATTTAGGGATTTGTATAATTCTCAAAGAGTTATTTATTAAAATAATATTTTACTAATTTAATTAATAATAATAATAAGCTAACTATTGGCAATGACGGTATATTTTACCATATATAGTGTACAAGTCCAATGAAATAAAATTTCACTACAATTAGTTAGAAAACTATATATAAATAAATATGCTTCCAAAATTTAGCAAATTACATAATGAATTAAAAAAAGTAAAATGTGCAAATTCCTCTTGACAACATTAAAAGCGGGTTAACCAAAATTCGTTTCCTTTGTATTTGATCTGCCAAAATGTAGTGCAGATTTATATATGATATATGTAAATAATAATAACACAAATTTTAAGTATTTTTTCTAATTTTTAAATTTTATTTAGAAATTGGCAATATTTTCTCCATATTAACATAATAAATAAATGTCAAAATAACAGAACTCTTATTTTAATAAAATCAACCTCAAAGTTGTACCAAACATCGTGCAAAGCACGATTCTCAAATAATATATATATCTATATATATAAAATAGTAAAGTGCACTCAAATCAATTGTTTGTTTTACATCAAGCAAATGAAAAGGAGAATTGCAAAAATATTGAGGAAAATACCATTCAGTAACGTTCAAGCATCGTGGTGGGGGACAGGGAATGTCGAGTTGCACTATCTTGAAATTATTGTGGATGAAATTTTGAGTCTTTGAGAAAAGAATTATTTATTCATCATGATTCTAATAATTCAAGGGTGAATTTCAAAAGTAAAATATCATTAATCGTTGTCACTGTAAATTATTTTGTCAAGTCACATTTTTTTTGACGTTATCATGATCTTCTAAATAGTAAGTTCTAATATCTTGGCTGCTAAGAACCACATATGAGAAAAGTCAATACAAGTTGAGAACAAAACATGACAGTTCCTCAACTTGACTTTTGATAGGTAAATTGCACACGAAGAGAAAAATACTATTTGACATTATTGAAAACGACATGTTTGATTAAGGTATAGAAATAAAATAGCAATGAGAGTAATTAGATATGTGAAAAGTGCACTAACATATGTAGTTTTTAGAACTTGTCTACCACCGTAACTAATTTTGAATTAGGAGTTGGACATCGCTTTAAATTTTGTTATGTGCCTGTGTGATACAGTCATGTAGCTCAGTGTTACCCTAAACTTTTGTCGTGCATTAATATTCATGTATTGAGATTAAAAATGATAAAATAAAGAAAAGAAAAGTAAAGGCCAAATATGAAGACAAATCAAAGGGGCAATATCATTTCTCAAATTGGTAATCCTTCACATCACACGTAAAAGATTTTCATAAATATTCTCCATGCAATACATACAATTACCGTCATAAAGAAAATTATTAACACAAATATAACATTCAAATGATTGAGAAATATTAATTCAAAGAAAAGATCCCTTCAAATAAAATAAAATAAAATAATATAATATGAACAGAAACAAAAACAAAACCAAAGAAAAAACTATTTAATATTTTTTAAGCAATACACATATCATCTTAAGATAAAGTCCAAGATAGCAAGACAAAAACAAGGCATAATACCAATTCCTATAAACTCTTTTGTTTTTGCTTATTTTTTTATATTTTATTTTATTATTTTTTCTTTTGGAAAGGAATATCAACTCCTCCATTAATGAAATCATCGTAAATCATAAAACTTAAAAAAATATGGAGAAATGTTTCCTCAATAGAAAAGAAAAAAAAAATTATAGTGTAATGTCATGAGACGAAAACATGACTTCATTTTAAGAGAGGTCGTCTCTCTCGGAGGTAAAAAGTGAAAAAACAAAATTTATCCCTTCCATCCCTTTTCATTATCTTTAATCTTTTTCTTCAACTGATTTGTTCTCAAAACCAATATTTCTACACATTAACACCCATTTTTTCCTCAAAAAAAAAAAAAAAACCCATTTTTTATAGTTGCATTCCCTGTTAGAGCGGTATGGGCGCCTGATTTTCTAAGAAAACTGATCTCTAATTACGCCGCCACCTGGCCTGTGTCAGGTGAGTTGGCGGCGTACAACTGGAGACCGAGCTTTAAACTCAGAGCCTTATTTGTTTCCTTAACCGCACTAGTATAGCCGTATAGTAGTAATCGATCAATCCACTAAGAGCTTGTTTGCTACTCATTATTCTTCAAATTTATAATTTTACTTACTACTGATTTGACATTTAATTTAATAACTACTCAATTATAAACATATATTTCAAATATTTTTATATTTCAAATACACATTCTACTTATCTCTTTATTATAATTTACTCACATTTTGAGCTAAAATAGTCAAAAGTTACAATTTGACAAAGGTCAAAACGTCACATTGCCATTATTCTCCAACTTGAAACAGTTGTTACATACACATGACATACGCAGAAATATATAAATATGTGGTTTGCCGAAACGTAAAGCCATTGGTTACCCGGAAACCAAGAACAGAGAGAGAATTATAAGCAGCATTTATCCTGACTCGTCTCTGTATCTGTATGAGTCTCTCTAGTTCTTGAAGTGAGGTGAAAAAATGGGTGGGAGTAAATGGAGGAAAGCTAAGCTGGCTCTTGGGTTGAAGCTCTTCCGATCTCTTCAGGTGCCTAGAACCATTGATGACGCGCCGCCACCATCCGCCGCCAGATTCTCCGATTACGTCTCCTTGTCTCCGACTACGCCGATAACTTCTGTGCAAATTCCCACCACGCCGACGCCGTCTTCCTCCGGCCTCCGCTTGTCTAGACACTCCTCTAAATCGTCCGAGGTACAAGATTTACGAAGACATTATATTATCATACACACAAATACGTGCGCATCTTTTGATTAATAAATATTGATTTATGTTGAAAAGGTATTAGCTGTAAGAATTTCCTTTTGCAGCTCACTGTTCTTTTCGTGGGTCAGGGATCTTCAATTTTCTTTTTAATGGGAATATTGAGATTTTCGTGAATCTTGATGGGCAGATTCTGGTCAATAAGTTCAAAATTTTCTAAGAAGATGGATAAGTTTAAGAGCCTTCCCTCATGTGACATGAATCTAATAAAAGTAGCCCTAGTTTTGTAGTTTTGTAGCCGGACTCAATAAGTTAGGTAAAAAAAAATAAAAGATTTCTTTTCCTGGGCTTCTAAGAACTTCGGAATTTGATTGGATTCCTATAATTTCAGTAAGAATTCAATTGGCTATTGTAATTACAAATTACTGTAATTTGATTATTACCCTTTTCCTTTTCAAATGAAAACTTCTATTTTCCGGTTAATGGTAGGATTGCAGTCTGAATATGTTTGAAGAGTGCGCCCGTCATGTGGGGTAGAGGGATGAAGTTAATGGGTGAACAGAGTGGTGCATATGAGCTATCAGAGATGGACATGTATCTGTAATGTAGTTTTCAACTAGGCATAAAAAGTGGGTGGGAGTTCCTTTTGAGGATTATAAATGATAAGGACCTAAATCAATGGCAGAAATAGTTGGTGCCTCTACTTAACTGGGGTGGTTGGGTTGGGTCTCTATCTTGAGATCTTTTCTATTGTTTCCTACTTCCCTTTGGTACTGTGATGGAAGTATTTTACTTCTGATTTCCTGATGGCCATTTCTTCTTTCTTTCCCTAATGGTTTGCCTACAACCCAATCTTGGTGCCATCTTTCAGTTTCATACTCCTGCTTCTCAAAGAGAAAGGAAAAGCCGTTACTTGGCGAACAGCTCAACTGTTTCGGGGACATGAAAAGAAATACTCATTTGGCTATTCTTGTTCCTTTTCGTGAAACTAGTAGTCTTCAGCTTTACTGAAATTAGTCATGAAGCAAATCGAAGGTTAAGAACTTCTGTGCAATATATATCGTCAAACTTAAGGGCAAATCTTGAAGAAAGAATAAGATTTTGGATTAAGACCAATTCTTCTCCCTTCTTTTAGGGAAACATCTCGGCTTGAAAATCCATGCCTGAGATCTGAATTTTATTGCTCCAAAATCCAATTCTTCTCCCTTTAATTCACAAATAGGAGTATATAATAACCTTCTTTTCAACAAAAGGCTTACTATTAAATGGACAAATAGGTGAAAACGTCCTTTGAGGATTGAAATGTAGAAACCTTGAACTTTTCAACCATTGACTTCCGTTGCTAATTCCATGTATCTTATAAATTCAAGTAAATTTTGTAACCTTAATGTTTGTTCATCAATGGCAATGATCCAGTCTAGTACTAGTAGGTTTAGATATACTTATTGTGCTGATTCAGTTGAAATGCATCAAGTTCTTTGTATAGTTTTCTTGCCATTCGTCGTGGTAATGGCTATTTCATCTTAAGAATATTAGTTCATGTATTTGGTATGTAAACTTGTTTCAAAACTTTTCATGGAGGACAATTTTTAAATTTGAATAGTCTGGTTTTGCCTTTATGGTTGCAGAGGAATTGTGCAATATGTTTGACGCCCATGAGACCCGGCCATGGCCATGCAATATTCACGGCAGAATGCTCTCACTCGTTTCATTTCCACTGTATTACAACTAATGTAAAACATGGAAAGCAAAGTTGTCCTATTTGCAGAGCAAAGTGGAAAGAAATTCCTCTTCGGAGTTCTGTTACTGGTAAATCGCACGGGAAAGCGATGTTAAACAATATGCCTTGGCCTCGTGATGATGCATGGTTGACTGTTGTAGGACAATTTCCCTCTTCACGAGGGGATCCCAATCGATATATTTCTTCACTTTTTCATCCCGTGGAACCTGGGGTGTTCAATGATGATGAACCAATTAGCCACCCGCCTGAAGTCACTTGCTCATCTGGTAATGATATGGCTGCTGACCATTCCGCCAGAGCTTTAGAGGTTAAAATATATCCAGAGGTTTCTGCTGTTCCAAAGTCCACATTACACAATAATTTTATGGTCCTCATTCATCTCAAAGCACCTATTACTACCACGTTAGGACACTCTGGAATGGATCAAACTTCTCGTGCTCCAATTGATCTGGTCACGGTGATTGATGTTAGTGGCAGCATGGCTGGAAGCAAGCTTGCGTTGCTTAAACAAGCAATGGGATTTGTGATTCAAAATCTGGGCTCTTCTGATAGGCTTTCAGTGATTGCCTTCTCCTCCACAGCTCGTCGTCTCTTTGCTCTTCGTAGGATGACTGATACTGGAAAGCGTGAAGCATTACAAGCTGTTAACTCTTTAAGATCTAATGGTGGCACAAACATTGTCAATGCCCTTAAGAAGGGTGCCAAAGTAATCACCGACCGCAAGTGGAAAAATCCAGTTTGCAGTATCATATTGTTGTCAGATGGGCAAGATACATATACTCTTAGCAGTCCAAGAAGTTTGGAATCTCCCAATGGCCAGATGGATTATCATCCATTGCTACCAAATTCCTTGCATCACAATAGCACTTCTGATTTCCACATTCCCGTGCATGCATTTGGATTTGGTGCCGATCACGATTCAGTTTCAATGCATTCGATCTCTGAAATTTCCGGAGGAACATTTTCTTTCATAGAGACTGAAAGTTCAATACAAGATGCTTTTGCACAGTGCATTGGTGGACTGTTGAGCATTGTCATACAGGAATTACAGGTGGAAGTCGAGTGTATTGGTCCCAAACTACAACTTAATTCGATAAAATCTGGAAGTTACAGGACCAGTTTAACCTCCAATAAGAGAAAGGGCACAATTGAAGTTGGAGATATGTATGCTGAAGAAGAAAGGGATTTTCTTGTAACAACTGATATTCCAATGGACGGATCCAGTGATGAGTTGTCACTGCTAAAGGTTAGATGCATTTATAAAGACCCCATTTCCAATAATTTAGTTACTCAGGATCCTGCAAGCGACGTCAAAATTCATAGGCCTGCAGTACCTGGACAATGCGTGGTTTCCATGGAAGTGGACAAGCAATGGAACAGGCTCCAATCTGCTGAAGCCATGGAAGAAGCTAGGATTGCTGCTGAACAGGGCAATTTAGCTTCTGCCGTGTCAATCCTTGACAACTGTCGTAAGCAGTTATCGGAGACTGTTTCAGCACAAGCAGGAGACAGATTGTGTCTTGCTTTGGATGCTGAATTGCAGGAAATGCAAGAGAGGATGGCCAACCGCCGTGTCTATGAAACAACTGGAAGGGCTTATGTTTTGTCAGGTTTGAGCTCACATTCATGGCAGAGAGCAACTGCAAGAGGTGATTCGACAGATAGTATGAGCCGGGTGCAGGCTTACCAGACCCCATCTATGGTTGACATGGTAAACCGATCACAAACTATGTTCTTTGGGGCTCCATCCCCTCGACCTACCATCAGATCATCACGGTCTTTCCATTGACAACCACAACCGAGGTGACCCCTCTGCTCGACCAAAGTTTTCCCTAAGATTCTATACAAATGTCTTCTTTTGTTTTCTACTACTAGTACATTTTCCCTTTTTTCCCCCCTCTCATGGTTCCGCGCCGGGGATGGTTGGATACTCAAAGAAGAGAAGGTTCTGCCGTTCTGGGTTTATGAATTTACTGGTATATTTCAATATGTTAACAAAAACGAGGGAGTTTGTTTTACAATGTATGGTTTGTATATAGAAATGACACCTATTTCTCCTCGTCAAGAGGGGTAGCATTCGAAATATATTGAAATACTCTTTTGGTTCTTCGATTCTGGTGAAAGTTTGTTTCATTGTTATATTTTGGGTTAATTTCACAAATCGTCCCAACATTTGAGCTATGTCTCGATTTCGTCCCCAACTTTTGTTAAGGCACATTGTAGCCCTCAACCTTTGAAAAATACGCATAATCGTCCATTTTTACACTATTTCACAAAATTTTTAATAAAAAAGACGATTATATCCTTTAAATAATTAAAAAATAAAAAGAAAACACCACCCCACCTGCCAAAGGCAGCAATTTGGGGGGGGGGGAGACTCTCCCATTTGGCCGTCGGAAATGGCAGCATTGGTTGCTGTTTTTGACAGCCAAAGTGCTGCCAGATCCCCAATTTGTGATGCCAGAAATGACAGTGCTGTCATTTCTTGCAGCACTTTGGCTGTCGGAAGTAGTAGCCAATGCTGCCGTTTTCGGCTACCAAATTGGGGGGGGGGGAGCCTCCCCCATTTCACACGAAATGGGGGGAGACTTCCCTCAATTTGTGCTGTCAAAAATAGCAACACTATTGCCTTTTCTAGCAGCACTTTGGCTGCTAGAAATGGCAGCATTGGCTGCTGTTTCCAGCTGCCAAATGGGGGATAGACTCTCCCCATTTGTGTTGCAGCATTTATGGGGTGGGGTGGGGTTTTCTTTTTTCTTTTTAATTTTTTTTAAAAAGAATTAAAAAGTTTAAGCATGTATAATTGTCTTTTTGTCAAAATTTTGTGAAATACTGGAAAAGGGGACAATTTATGTGTTTTTTTTAAAGGTTGGGGGTTGTGGTGTTTCTTAACAAAGGTTGGAAACGAAATCGAGACTTAGCTCAAAGGTTGAGGACGATTTGTGAAATTAACCCTTATATTTTAATTTGGTTTTACCACCATCTAATCTATTTATTCTCAACTCATTCATCAGATGTTGTATGCACTATGCACTGACTAATCTTTGCTCAGATTTAAATGTACCCTCTTCTATTATTATTTGGCCAATGTCAAAAATAGATTTGGCATTAAATCTATTGGTAAAAGCATGAACTCAGATAATAATACGAAACCTCAGTAATTTAAAGTTTACGTGGGCGTGGAATCAAAGTTGATAGAGTGTGTCACCAGTGTGGTTGCTTAGAAAACATCCATCACATCCTCTTCTAGATGTTCTTACGCAAATGAGGTTTGGCAGCAGCCGGGTTTATGGGAGAAGAAGAAGAAATACAAAGCCACTAGCAATATTGAAGATGCATAGGTGGACATTTTCAACTCGGTTGATGCGCAAACTCTTGAAACCATTTGCTCTACTTGGTGGTTTTTGTTGTGTGAACGCAACCAATATCTCCATGATGGTCCGGTTAGATCTTCCCAGAGTCCTACCTCGGCCATTCTTGACTTTGTACACCGGTATAGGGACTTATATGGATTGGCAGTTGGAGAGGCAGAAGCTTGGCCTCTTCTTTGGCAGAAACCATTAGCCGGCCAACTCAAGCTAAATGTCGATGCCACCGTTATAGAAGGCCTTGTACATTTTGGTGTTTGAGCGGTTGTTCGGGACGAGTTTGGATTTGTTTTAGGATGCATGTCAAAGGTTATCAGTGGACGTCCTTAGGTTGAACTTTTAGAGACTATTGCCATTCAAGAAGAATTGAAGTTCGTCCGGACTCATAATTTTGTGGTCAAGGAGGTGGAATCATACTCACAAGTGGTTATTTCAGATCTCTCAATGCCTCATATTGCCATCCTTTCGATCACTTACGTACAGAGATTAAATCACTGTTAGCAGATATAGATTGTGGCCCTTGCAAATTTATTCGCCGGGATGCTAATAGAGTTGTCCACACCATTGTTGCACGGTCTTTAGCCTTTCATTTATCGTGTACTTGGATTGATTGTAACCCCTTTTCCATGTATTCGGTTTTGGGGTCCGTTTCTTATTAATTTTATAAAGGTTAATTTTCCCTTTAAAAAAAAAAAAAAAAAACTACGGTACCCACCCATTGTCCTAATCAATTCTTCAAATCCGACAATAAAGATTCTGCATTTCATGAGGTGCGATTGATAAATCAAATTAAATCTAACTATCCCATTAATTAATGCGACTCAAAATATTTGTATATATGCTTTAGTAATGGGAAAGAAGATTCTTTCACGAAAAAAAAGGGAAAGAAGATGACAACAATAACAAAGTGTAGTGTAGGGTATTGTGTAAATTTGGGTTGTGATGAAAAAATATTTCTAATATCGTACTAAGCTTATAATTTTGAATCTAGGAATGAAATATAAGAAAGTAAAATGGTTGTGTAAGAAAGTAAGAGTCAAAACTAGTTAAAAGTTAATTATAATGGAATGGACTTACACAAGGTTGGGCATCGGTTGGTTGGGTTGGTTTCGAGACCTGAACAAGCTAAGTTTGCGAATTGCCGAACTTAAAACAGACTTAACCAATCAATTTGTCGAGTTCGACTAATTTTTTTTTTTATTTTGATTTTTTTGGTTTTGTTTCAACATGATTAAAATCTGCAGACTGGTATCTGGGCCGAACGCATACTCTTACTTACATGTTGTGTTTGCCAGGATCTAGTCCAGATGGTCTTTGCCTTTTAGGTTAATTGTCAATTCTAACTGAGTTGAATATACACGTACTTAAATTTGATATATAAGTAATATTTTTAATACTACTCCCATCACAAAAGATAGTCATGTATTAATTTTTCATTCATCTAAAGTATAGATTACTTTTTCTGTAAATGTAGTTGAAATATTAATTTTCTTATATGTCAATATTTAATGTGTATTGTTATTAACAAAATAAAATAATTAAAATCAAATAATTGGTAAAATAAAGGGGTATATTATGAAAATATTTTTAAATATATTACTGAGAAAGGAAAACAGAAATTTTCAACATTTATCAAATACTTTCCGTTTCGATTCGTTTTTATTTATTTATTTATTTATTTATTTATTTTTATTTACAAAAATGGGGAAAGGAAGGAAGTGGTAATAAAGATAAGAGGATGAAATAGTAGTAACTTCAAAAATAAAAGGCAAGCATACGCATTTTCTCTATTTTCAGTTCATTTTTGGCCCAAAATAGCAATAAGCATTCATACCGATCTCTCGGAGAAGCACACAAACAGTCGTCTTTTCTCCTTGTCTCCATCTATCGAGCAATCACCGGGTCAATTTGTAAGCCTCTCAAACCCTAGATTCTTCCTTTCTACCGTATCTATCAATTTCGCTTTTTAATTTTCCAAAATTTATTGCAAAATAATTTCATTATTTTATTTCAAACTTTTTTCACTTTTTTGTCGATCGATCTTAATTTTGACATTTTTTTTCCTATGAAGTTTGCCTGACATCTCCAGTTTATTGCTTTATAAGTTTGAGACGATTTTAGAGCTTTGTTTTCATGTGTTCTATATTTATTTTATTTTTGGGTGTCGGTTCAATATTTGTTTATTTTCTTATCACTAATTTGCTTGAGTTCGAGATGGCATTATTAATTTTTGAGTGCGTTTATTCGATTTTGATTTCAACTTTGTATAATGGCGCTAGTTACTAGTAGTTTGGGGTTTAGGAGTTCTTCTTTCCAGATCGACGTTTGAAATTAGATTTATTTCGTTTTCTATGTTTGAAATGTTGACACAATTACTCGGGAGTTAATTGTTCTCTTACCGTTTCTAGATTTAGGTTCAGCTCATTTCTATCTCGAAGCTGATCTCTGCCTGGTGGTAAAGTAGGAAATAAGAAATCCTTTGGATTAGGTAAAGACTTCGGAATGAAGGTGTCTTACTCTACGTGGCTACAAAAAGAATGGCAACAGTTATTGATAGATCAAATAGAATATAATATTAAATATTTGGCATTAAGTTATTCCGAAAATGTGTGTTGACAGGAATTCTACTCTGTGAGGTGCAAATTCACTTCTGTGAAAGTGGTGGATGCATTAATTGTTGCTCATGAAACCGGTTTCTGCCTAGCGCGTGACCTTTGAGTTGAGCAACTTTCTATCACAATGGGAAACTTGCACCGAAGGTATCTTTAACCCTTCAATTTGATTTACAGTGTAAATAGATCCAACATCTGCAGAAGTTATGTGATTAACTTTCTCTTCACTTTCTGTATGCAGTGGGGTTTTTAGAAAGTCAAATGATAGTGCCCGGCTTGTTATAACAACTTTCATGGGGATGCTGCTTGGATATTTTATAGGTGTTTCATTTCCATCAGTTTCTTTGTCTAAGGTAGCTCGGATTATGTTTTAAAATTCCCCGAGACGATACGTGTCACCCATTTGGCTCATTTTATGCTTTCTTCTTTGGCAGATTAGTTTACCTTCAAGTCTCATGTCATCTTTTGATTTAGCCTTTAATGATGATCATCGTAGTTCTGCTAGCCGTAGTTTTCCTGAAAATCTTGGTTCGGGCAGTACTCCTTCAACGCCTAAGGTACTTACTTTTTGCTTCTCTGAATTCTTCTGTTGCTTTCTTTGGAATTTTGAAGCTTTAATTTACCCAGAGGATGGGTAAGGATATTCCAATTGGTTCATTTGTGTGCCTGGTTATAAAATTAGTAGAACTTGATTAGTTCTTCTTATTTTTCTTAAACAATTTAATATTATATTGGATTGAAATGCACTGGCTCTCATATAATGATTCGACATTCCTGTGCTATATGGTTTTAACTTTCTCAGATATATGTTCCTACAAACCCCCGTGGTGCAGAGTCTTTGCCACCTGGAATTGTAGTTTCAGAATCAGATTTTTATCTACGAAGATTATGGGGTGAGCCTAGTGAGGTGAGGTTTAAACTGTGTTGAGCTGGTGTTAGCCTTGTAATTTCCTGTAGTTTCTCTCTCATGTAATTCTCATTCCTAATGTTGATATGTGATAACATTTTTAGAACTCTGCTGCAATACATTGATGGGTGATCTGATTTAAACTTACAGTTGCTTATTCAGATTCATTAGCCATGCTAATAGTGTCTGCTTGCTTTTTGCTATTATTTCTGCTCTTCTACTTTGTGATGCAATCCTCCTGCTTCAGCGAGGATGCTTATATTAATGATGGTGTTAGGATGCTCAGTGTATATTTTGCAGAAGCAATTATATAACTTGTGTAAATGGTTAGGCAACTGTAGTATGCTCATACGACTGGTCTGCAACTTACAGGATCTGAAAAGGAAGCCAAAGTACTTAGTAACATTTACAGTTGGTTTGGAGCAAAAGAACAATATTGATGCAGCAGTGAAGAAGGTTGTGCCAGTTTGCAATTTTGTTTTGAATTGTATAAGTGTGATTACTTAGGGCTTACGTGTATTGAGATTTCTTTTCATATATTGTTGTAGTTCTCCGAGGACTTTCAGATTATGCTTTTTCACTATGATGGCCACACCAGTGAGTGGGATGAGTTTGAGTGGTCACAGCGTGCAGTACATGTTAGCACTAGGAAGCAAACAAAATGGTGAGGTTTCACAATTCTATCCTCGATAAATATATCTATCTGGGTGTAAATCATAATATCATGACACCATTGAAGGGCTCTCTATATTTCACAAGCTCTGGAAACATAAGTAACTTTCAGCGGAAAAGAAAGTAATAAAGGATGAAATTAGTTAGATGCCAATTACCATATGCTGAAGATCATTTACATAGGTGCAGATTCTTTTAGATTTTTGGATGTCAACAAAGTATTGATCATGACTGAAAAGGTTATTTTATGTTTGGATAAATATGGGCTTTTTATTTCACAGTTGGTGGCTTCTCTTTATCCTTTATTTTTTTTTCTTCTTTTAGGTGGTATGCAAAGAGATTTCTGCACCCTGATGTGGTGGCAGCTTATGATTATATTTTCATTTGGGATGAAGATCTTGGAGTTGAACACTTCAATGCCGAGAAGTAATCGTTGTTTCTTGTAGTTTCTAATAATTTCTTATTTGATATGTTTTTTCTTGTATTATGTTCTTTTAGCTGTTGACTAGTTTTGTTCTTTCTCTTTTTGGCAGGTATATCCAACTGGTGAAGAAACATGGTTTAGAGATTTCCCAACCTGGTCTTGAACCTAATAATGGACTGACATGGCAAATGACAAAGAGGAGAGGTGACAGAGAAGTGCACAAGTAGGTTTACCGATAAACGTGTTCTCATACATCAACAGATAAATAATTAAATAAAGGGAGGGAAGAAACAAAAATTCAATAACTGAATACTCGCTCTTTTAAGTTTCTTGGCTCGCTCCAAGTTTTTGATATATGTAAATTTTGATGGTAATGAACAGGAATACAGAAGAAAAGCCAGGCTGGTGCAGTGATCCACATTTGCCGCCATGTGCAGCGTACTCTCTCTCTCTCTCTCTCTCTCTCTCTCAGAGACAAAACACAGTCTGTTAATTTTTTCTGTTAATCTGCGGAAGAAATACTAGGTTTATTGGTTGTTGAAGGTATTTGTGGTTGGTGACAATAGTTCTTCAAAAGTAGCTCTATTGTTTGATATAGATGCTGTGGGTGATAACTGATAGGAATATGGTTGTTTCTGATGATGATGTTAACCATATTCGGAAAACAAGGAATGCCATTTTGTTATTCTTAATAATGGATATGTACAGTGCACCTTTTCATGTCCTGGTTCTAGGATGGTCTCCAGCATCATTTTATAATTGGTAGATGAGTTTTTCTATTCCTTGTATGTGTTTCTCCATAAAATGTGGTTGATCATGGATAAATGTTGCCGATCTATTTCTATTTTGAAGTAGAATTATTTTTTTGAGAATGGGAGATCGGAAGAGCGTTTGTGTGGTATAGGTCCCATGTGATGTGCGGATGTGATTTGTTCGTCCAAATCCTATTTAAAAATAGAAGCAGTTTTCTAACGCGTTGAAATTGATTTGCAAGTATAGGTGAAATTTTGATGTTAAAATGGCTAAATGGTAATTAATTGGGCTGATATGAGGAAGTAGGATTGTGTTATGTCTCTTTGATAGAACACGTAGAAAGATAAATTATTATAATGATAGTTTTGGGGACAATCAAAATAATAAGTTACATAGATGCTGAGTTAGGAAGAGAAAATAATTTATTGTTGATCTCTGAAGGTAGATACAAGTAACACTGTATAAATGGAGACGTAAAAGTAACATTGTATAGTAAATGTAGAAAGGAAAATAATGTTTACAGAGATATGCTCTAGTTTTAGTTAATGAGTTGACTTATGATTAGATGCACCACACACCCACACTGGCATCCACTACATGAAAGAATCTTGATGTTGGGGACAGATGTGCTTTCTCACCATGGAAATTATCAAGTAATAATGAAATATAATATTTTTCTGCTTGATGTTCAGCTTTGTGGAAATCATGGCTCCAGTGTTTTCGCGTGAAGCTTGGAGATGTGTCTGGCATATGATCCAGGTATGCTTTCTGACTTTGGATCATCTTTCTTTGCTAAACATGTTCACTTTTTCTATTTTCTTACCTTTCTATTTTTTATGCTTAATTCAACCTGTTTTCTTCCAAGTCTCAGATCGTTTTTTTTAGTCAACACTAACTTCTTTACTTATATGCATTCAGAATGATTTGGTACATGGATGGGGCTTGGATTTTGCGCTCAGAAGATGTGTGGATGTCAGTTCTCTCTCTTTTTATCTGTCTTTGTGCATGTGCGTGTGCTTATGTTGGTAGTTCCCTCCCCTCACCCAACCTATAATGGGAAAGAGGAAGAAAAGGAGTAGTGCATTTGTACATATATAGAAGTAGAGCAAATGAGGATATCATAGAAAATGAATTTTGAAGTCTTCATGTTGTGTTGCACTTTTACAGTTAGCCACAAACTTGTTTATCTTTTTTTAATTATCTTATCCTTTGTATCAGAAAAAATTTTATGGTTGCTAATATGTTTGTCTCTGCAGCCTGCCCATGAAAAAATTGGAGTCGTTGATTCACAATGGATTGTGCATCAAGTAATTCCATCTCTTGGTAGTCAGGTTTGCCATTGTCTTGTTAATCTCGTAGACATATCTTTGTGTTTTCTGTTTACTGGTCATTTTGAGGCTTTCTTCCCCATTTAGATATTATTCTGTTCTTGTTTCTTATTCTTTTTTCAATTAATCCCTTTTCAGGCATGTTCTGTTTCACCTTGCTGTTGCTTGTTTCCTTGTTTTGCGGGTTTTTTTGACTGGGTACCATTTATACTAAAATCTGTATTTTAACATTCAGGGCCAAACTGAGAATGGTAGTCCTCCATGGCAAGGGGTATGTCCTACAATCCTTTTACTTCTTTTCAAACCCCCCCCCCTTCTTCCTCCCTTTCTCTGACCCCCATTGGCAGTTTAGGGTCCAAAAAAAAATCTTTTTTTTTTTCCTGTTTATTATTGACTCTTTAGTTTACATGGTTGATTGGCCACGTGAGATGATACTTGCTAAGCTAGAATTTTCTTGTGCTTCTCGTTTATTATAGGTACGAGAAAGATGCAGACATGAGTGGGCAATGTTCCAGGACCGCCTTGCTAATGCCGACAAGAAATACTATGCACAGCTTGGAAATAATTAACTACGCTACACCTCCCAGACCTTTCTTGTACATTGTGTTCTTCTTTCCTTGAGTGTCGTTTGAGTCCTATTCTTTTACACGACATTATTTTTCTCTCTTAGTTGTAGAATAGCAACTTCATGAGTAGTGTAAGAAATGCGGTGAGATGTTGGAAGAGTACTTTTGGGTTTCGGTGCCTAAGGTTTAGTTAGGGTAAATTGGTTTTTCATTTGCCCTATATCCTTTAGTCATATGTGGCACTGTAACTTGTGAGTTGTGCGCAAAATATTCTCCAGCAGTTGACTTAGGGGAATCTATCTAATGTAATGTAATCTATTTCCAGAATTTATTCATTTTGCTTTCTGTATAAACCGTGTGGAAATGCTTATATTGTATCAGTAGGCACCTAGCTGTTAGCTTGTTTTCCAAATAGCTAAGTCGTTGGTGGTTGTATTTTTATTTATTATTATTAGCTTCCCCCCCCCCTCCTTAAAAGAGTGGATTCTCATCTTAGGGCACCACTTTTATGAAATCTGGTATTATACAAGTCCACAAATAAAGTGTTGAAACTGTCCATCATTATTTGTTAGTCTTATGTGGTTTAACCCCAACTTTTGTTAAGAAACTTGATAATTAATGTGGGATGAGGCAGAATTGCTAATGCATGTATTTTGGGACTAGGTCTACTTGAAGAAAGAGAAAGAAACAAAAAAGTTATGTTGGTCTTATAATTTTATCTATTTAATCATTTTTATTTCATTTACACTACTTTTCTTCACTTTTCTTTTACGTCTCAAAATACACTTTCATCTCCATCCCTTATAGACTATTATTTGAATTTCTCTCTCTCTCTCTCTCTGCTTTTCAATTAAAATAATTATTTTCTTTTTATCTCTCTCATCTAAGCATCACAACACCACACCTTCCCATTAGATATGCTGTAATGAAAGAACTTCAATATACTCGTGAGTCAACTACACTTTGTATGGGTAGGTTGTACGAGTTGATACATTATGTCAGATCAAATCATCTAATCTTTGTATTTTCCAAAATTTGAATTTTATGTTCATTAATTATTAAGGATGTTGTAAAGGTTATTTTTTGTTTCACATTGTGTTACAAGATTTTCAAACACTTTCGAGAACTGCCGTGCTTCTCATCTTATAAGAGTGTTTATTTGATTGGATGTGCTTAACAGCTCCCGTAACGGATCTGAGTAATTTGGCGTGCATTGCGTGTTCTTTTAGAGTTTGAATTTCCATGTCAGGTTTGTGTTGGCCGTTGGGTTATCAAACAAATGAAGTTTTGTTAGAATCATAACAGGCATGAATTTTTCATGCAAATTGAAGACACACTGTTCAGGAAAATCATCCTCAATGCATGTTGACTGTCATATTGATGTATTCAATAATAATAAATAAATAAATAAATAAATAAATAAATAAATAATAGTTATACACATTCATAATTTTAGGTTTTTTTATTAAGATTTTTATAAATTTCGTCCAAATAATAATATCAACTCTGATAACGTAAACGCAGTATTTTTAGAGTAATTCAAGTTCTTTTTCAAGCTTGATTGAGATCAAATATTAAAGGAACTTGAAATATAAGTATAAAAAAGCATACAGCATAACAGTAGCATCTCCAATTCAATTCAATGAAATATTAGTGTGTCAAACCACATTAATTTTACATTAAAAAAATACTACTTCCGTCTCCAAAAGACGATCATATTCATTTTTCACATAAATCAAGAAAAATTTATTTAATAGTATTGAAAAAGTAAATTTTAATATCATTTACTTATTATGCCTTTTTATTTATTAATTAATTATTTCACTTTAATAGTTTTATTTTTTTCAATAACTATACGCATTAAATTGAGCATATAAGAAAACTCATATTTCAACTACTTTTTAAGAAAGAAATTAAACAATATTTTAAAAAACGAAAGAGGAAAATTGAACTATCTATTCGGGACAAGGCAGTAAAAAATTTCTCCAAAAGAATTGTTGTAATGGAGATCCACATTTAAGAAAGCTTTTAGACAAGTCCGAAAACGCACATATATGGAAACCGTGAAAGCATAATTTGACCATTTTGCCCCTACTCAGCTTTGACCTTTTTTGAGCCTTTCTGCCCATCGATTAATTCCCCGCCGTTATGCCTGTCAAATGGCTTCTAGAGAGAGAAAACGGAGGGAGAGAGGGCGAGTATTTTGGTTTCTTGGTGAGAATAAAAGGAATTAAAATCTTCAAGAATTTGCACTGGAAAACTACTTCGATCGGAGGGGGAAGAAAGTGGGGCCCCCTTGTCTGATCGTGAAGTTTGTCTACGGGCAGGGTGGCACTCTTTGGGGAATTTATGAACACGAGATCCCGATACTCTAAACATATGTGCGTTACTTTTTCTTTTTTTGTTATTTATATGTGATATCAATGTGTAATGTTGTTATGTGTTTTGCTTTTCTTTTCTTTCTGGGATTTTAGTTTTGAGGTTTCCTCTGTTGAAAGCTTAGGATTTTTGGTTTTGCTGGAGTTTAAAAATAAGGGAATCATTCATCTTCTACTACTATTCAGTTGTTTTCGCGGCCTATTGAGAAGTGAAAATGAGCTGCTTGAATAACAATTTTAACTGGGGGCTGATCCTTGTGCTGCTTCTATCAGGTAAAATATCTTTGGCTGTTCTGA
Source organism: Nyctanthes arbor-tristis (assembly GCA_963692815.1). NCBI lineage: Eukaryota > Viridiplantae > Streptophyta > Magnoliopsida > Lamiales > Oleaceae > Nyctanthes > Nyctanthes arbor-tristis. Next base: position 210,944 of record CAVNYN010287390.1, read on the forward strand.
AAGCAAGTTACTTTGTGCCCCCCCCCTCTGGTATGAAAATTATGTTTTGGAACTGGGGAGTTATCTTGTGATATGTGGGTGTGCTATGATGTACTCTTGTTCATTGAAAAAAAAAAAAATATATATATATATATATATTCCTTTCTTTGCATTACAAAATCATTTGCAGAAGAAAGGGAAATCTTTTAATTAGCCCTTGTGAAACTCCATCATTTCCTCCTTTTTTGGGCAATAATACGTGTGTGTTCATTTTTAACTTTTGCAGTTCCTATCATCATAAAGAGATCTGCAGCTGAGAACGCTTATGAGCAGTGTGAACTTAGTATCAAGCACTGGTCATCTTCTTCTCTTCAATCTGAAGTTGAAGAAGACAAACATATTTTGCGCGACTTGATCTTTTTCCTTCACATACCTCGAACAGGAGGTCGTACATATTTTCATTGGTAATTGTCTATTATATTGGTACTGGACCTCTAAATGTTTCTACATTTTATTGTTAAATGACAAGTGCAGATGCTTTGTTCTCACGTATACATTTGTTTTCTACAGTTTCTTAAAGAAACTGTACTCAACCTCTCAGGAGTGTCCACGCTCTTATGACAAGTTACGACTTGATCCAAGGTACTGACTTTTTATCGACTCTAAATTAAGTGTTTCTGTGTTAGCTTGATTGGAACCTGAACCGACCAAGCACTTCGTCTTCATGAGCATCCTTCAAAAACAAAATGAGCCACCTTTAGTTGTGACGAGCATTTTATTTCCATAATTGTAAATTTTGTGAACTTGTTATAGACTCGGAATTCGCTATATCCCTAATGATATGAGCTTGCAGAACTTCTGAAGCTGGAAATGGACATACATTATTAGGCTGGAAGATCAAAAATAATAACTAATCATCTGTTGCAAATTAGCGAAATTTATGTGAAATGTGCTTGTGAAGAACAAGGGTTTGAAAGCTTGTTTAGGAACTACCTGAAGCTGATTTCATTATGAAGCTTTAGACTGGAACGTTTGTTGCATAAAGATGCTATGAGACTTTAATTCTTTGAAGTTTAACAAAGATAAAATCAGGGATCAGTGCCCCCTGACTTGATTGGTATAGCTGGTCCGACCTGGAAACTCATAATACCATCATTTATGAGACATTTGATTTTATTTCATGCTTATTGGTGAAAATAATTAACATTTGATGATGTCCTTCACTTCAATCAATGATCTAGAAACACCTCAGTTGGACAAAATGAACAAATGATGCTGACAATTTATAGGAGAACTGTGGTTATTCTTCTACGCCTCATATTATGTGGAAAAGAGCATCGTTCTTTAGTTCTTTCTCAAGATCTCTAAGCTATGAATTCCATGTCCATTTGCAGAAAACCAAACTGTCGCTTATTAAGCACGCACGATGACTATAGCATTATGCACAAGCTTCCCAAGGAGAAAACTTCAGCAGTTACAATACTTAGAAACCCTATTGAACGTGTCTTCAGCACTTATGAATTTTCTGTGGAGGTAGCTGCTAGGTTTCTGATCCATCCTAACTTAACTTCTGTGGCAACAATGGCGAGACGACCACGCCTTAAAGGTGGAGTAAGCACTTTGGATATCTGGCCATGGAAATATTTGGTTCCTTGGATGAGAGAAGACTTGTTTGCTCGAGTATGTACTTCAACTAGTATTTGTCGCTTCCTTTTATGCAAATTTTCTTCATGCTTCCTTTGTTACAAATTTTGTCTTGATTTTTCTTTATTTTCACTACAATTGCTTCATGAAGTACCACTTATATTATTGTGCTTGAAAAATAATACAATACTACCTTGCACGAGCTATTACTTTAGCATTTATACTTATTCTTTTTTCTGATTTCCTTTTCTGAAGACAATTGACATCTTTTGCAAAGTCCCATGAAACTAGTCTTCGTCTAACATTTCTTTTTATTTTAACATGTCATTTTAGTCTAGTCTCCAAGTCTTTGGCATGTTGTATTTGCCACAAAAATGTCGGTCAGTGGCAATTTTGAATTTAACCATGAAAATCTTTAAGAGAACTGGAAGATATACCTTTATTTACTTTAAATGACCATAAAATTAGAAATCCGGATATTTTTTTAATCGCCTTTTAGTAATGTACTCTTTCCTTTGCATTCCATTTCTATATCCCTACTCGATCCATTCCAATTAAAAAGACTCTTTAGTAATGCAGTAGTGGATTTGGTTGTTGGTGATTGAGATTCTTTCCATCTAGTTATCTCACCATTAGGCAAAGAGATTAAATTATTTGGTCCCGTTAATTGTTGCATATGGGTATTATTTGAAATAGTTTGCTTTCTGGCACATCTATATTTATGGTTGACAGGAGCGATCCCCCAAGTTCTACATAAGTTTTACAACTTGTTCATGATTAGTAGTAAATTATGAATGATTAACATTGATCATTTATTGCCTGGCCTTTTGATTGATATCTCATATGGTTAAACTGCAATTGTTACATTGTTTTGGGTTCAAACATCTTTCAGCACCAATGTCTTTGTCTTTCATTCTTTTGTGTAATATATTACAGTGATACCATTGTGATGCCACTTTGTTATATTTGTGCAACGGCTATTATATCTTACAGTCTTTTCTACATCTTAATGGCAGAGGGATGCTAGAAAACATAGAGGGCAATCTTATACAAATACCAATAACTCCTATGATATGGAAGACATTTTAATGCCTTTACATGAATACATAGATAATCCTATTGCCAGGGACATTGTCCATAATGGGGCGACATTCCAGGTAAAGTACTCCTGGCGCTAGATGTTATTATTGTATATATACTTGGCCCCTTACTAATACCTTTTGTATCTTATTTATGTGGTATAGAACTGATGTAGCAAGTACTTAATGATTTTGTTAATCATCTAGTTGCCATTATTGCTTATGTACTCGTGCAGCATTCTGCTCTTTATCAAACACTTTCAGCTATCAAATTCCATTTCGCTTATGTTTCATTTAATTTAATTTTTTTCCCATGAGCTATCAACAATGAGGAGTAACAGAAAGATTGAGTTAGCAAAAGTCTGCATCTTATTTTATACGAGTATTTAGTATAACTGATAGTCTTCCTTTATTTCTTATGTTTTCCTTTGTTTTTGTTGAGGAACTACGGTCAACACCTTTTTAGCAATCTGCATTTATGAGACGATGAATATGCGAAAATTGTAGTTTACCAACATTTCTGTTTTAAGGAATGTAATGTAAGGTTCTTTAAATTAAGACAGGGTGAGTAAGTAACATTTCAAATAGAAATGAACTCATCAATGCAGGGTGAAGTTTTCTTTGACACACCAGCTGTAGGCCGTGAATGTTAGTGCTGCGTGTAGGTGTTTGAATTTTCATTGTACAAAAGATAATATGGTATCTAACTTGCAAACTTCGAGTGTGTGAAGATTGGAGATAATTAAAGAACGCAGCTCATGCATTTTCACATTTTATCAGCATGGAAATTGCAGAAAGAATGGTAAATATGAGGAGCATTATCTTTGACATGATTTTGGTCTTAAATGTGTTTCTAAGCCTCATCTTTCTAGTTCAGAGTTAAAGGCATTGTTCTTAACAGTCTCTAATTTACAGATTGCTGGACTAACAAATAACTCTTATTTAGCAAAGTCACATGAAGTGCGCCATTGTGTGCTGAAGTATCCAACTCTTGGTAAATATGTGCTTGAAGTTGCGAAGGTAATTAGGAAGGTTCTTGTTATCGTGCAGCACGTCAAATATTATATTCCCTCCCGTCCCATATATATAGGTTTGTTTACTTTTTCACAGAGATAAGAGAAGTTATTGGAAAAGTAAATTTTTGAAATGATTTTTCCAATATACCCTTATTCAATAAAAATAATAGTTATTACTAGGCATATTAAATAATGCTATTTTTGTAAAAACAGAAATAGAATCTCCCCAAACTACACATAAGCGTATATATTTGGGAAATCCAAAAAAGGAAAACAAGCCTATATAAACGGGACGGAGGGAGTATTATTTTTATTTAGTCATTTTACCATCTCATCTGTGATATGTTGTAAATATTGCAGAAGAGGTTGGACAATATGCTGTTTGTTGGACTTACTGAGAATCACAAAGAATCAGCCACAATGTTTGCGAATGTGGTTGGTTCACAGGTGATTTCTCAGTTATCAACTTCAAGGTCCAAGAGAGATGTTTCTGATAGCGGCAATTCAGGTTGGAAATTTGAATTAATTTGCACTTCCTCTTAACTGTGTTTCTGTGGCCATAGATTTGAAAAATAAATAAATGAAGAGAATGTATTATGGATCTTGGAATGAGATCTAGAGTCATGGACATTGAATAAGTAAATAATGGACCGCTGTATGCATTTTTGGTTCCCATAATCTTGAGGTTATGCGGTACCAATGGTGATTTTCCGTAACCAAGTTCTTCTTCTGCAGAGCAGAGCCCCTTGCTTCCAAATTCCCAAAAGGACGCTAATTATCAAGTAAAAGTGCAAAACTTTTCTTCTGATTATGTTTTGTCTACCGGGTACTTCCACTTAATTGTCTCGTTTTGCTTATGTCACAGAGAAATGACACGTACAAAAAGGTAACAAAAGTTTCACCAATTCACAAGGACGAAGCAGCAAATAAAAATGTGATCTCTGACCATTTTTCTTATCTTTTTATTTTAAAAATTTCCTTGTATTGAGAGCAGAAACTATTAGATCGGAAGAGCACACGTCTTCACTGACTGAGGTCTCCCTGTTTCTGTATTCCGATCTCTGTTAAAAAACTTATGGAAGCATATGAGTCCTGTATTTCAAACTTACGAAGTAGCCAAGCAGGGAGACGCACAAATTCTTTGAAGCAAATTTCTCCTGCAAATTTTACAAAAGAGGTATAATAGATTTCTCGGATTTACCCTGAAAAAATTGAACTTTTTTGCTGCTTTTTTGTTATTGCCATCACATTTTCTGTCTCATCCTGTCATTATTTGTTGTCTGCCGGATTATCAGGCTCGTCATCTGGTCCCCAAAGTACTCCTTCAGATCGGAAGAGCGTCGCGTCAACAGCCTAGATATGGAGCTTTATGACTATGCACAGCACATCTTTGAGAAGCAACATGCACACCTAGAGCAGAATATGGTTGATATGGTGAGTTCGTATCTTACATAACTTGTGGATACAATGTGTTCTTTTTGCTATTTTTGAACCTTTGGCACTTTATGTTATAAAGTAAGAAAGAATCTTGTCTGGCATGTTTGATTAGCTCAACTGAACTGTGGTACCTGATCGTGATGGTGGTATTGACTAGTTTTGTTATCCATCTCTATTCCATAAATAGTATAGGAATGAACATAAATTTCATCATTCACGTATATAAAGAAAGAGAAAAGATATTATATGTGAATCATTTATCTTTGAAAAAGAATAGAAGATATAGTCGACACTCGTTGGAGTCAATGAAGAATTACTAGTATGCAAGTATTGAAGCCCATAATGTATTTTCTTTAGTGCTCTCTTGCTGTTGTCCTTGAAAAGCAGGAGCTGTTGTGACGGATTCTGTTTATGCTTTTAACTGCAGAAGAGGCGGGAAACAATACTTATTGAGAGCACATACATCAATTCATATGGTTTCCCCTACTGGAAAGTCCTTTCCTTAGGCACCACCAGTCTCTTATTGCTTCTCTTCATTTTCCTCTCAAGAAGAAGAACGTCAAAAATCAAACTGTAAATGTAATTTTTAACTACAATTCAATTGATATGTTGACAAGTTCAGAGAACTAACAGAGGTAAAGGAACCTCTTGAAAAGAAAAGCTCGCCAATGCAAAGGCAAATAGGCAATCAGGGTTAGTCATTCTACTAAGATAGGTTGTCTTTTAACTTGTGGGACTGAAACAGCCACCATGCCTAATATGGTGCAAGTTCATACAAAGTATAGATCTTTCTCTCTGCAGTTTTGTACTAACAAGAAGTCATATATAACAGATGACTTGATTCCTGCTTAGGAAAGTAAAAGAGTAGTTGAAATTTGATCTCTCCTTTTAGGTTAAGTATGGATTCTTGTCATGGTTTGTTCTTAGCGGATTTGTTGTCCCAACTGTAAGAACTATTATTATTTAGTGTTTGATTTGCATCCCAAGTGGTAAAGTTGATGTTGGTTGTATTCTCAAACCTTAGCTGTCACTTGTCGTCCCCCTTCCCCTCTGTGCAGGCTCTCGACTTATCAGCCCCCATACCCTGCCTTGTTCCTCCATCTTATTATTATTCCCCTCCCAGCTCCGTTTCCTCGTTGTTCTGAAAGCTCATCTCGTGTTTCTTTGTACAAAGCTAAAGTGTAAAAAGGTCTCACATTTAAGGTGGTGTTAAGAAAGGAACCCAAGAAGGCAGAAGATTATAATTCAGTATGCCATATTTAAACTTGTGATTTATCAAAGTTGGTCCCAATAACTTAATTTCATTACCTGCCAAAATGTCTAGGTCCCAATATGTATATATATATATTTAGCAGGGCAATTTTTCTCTAGTATTATTATCGGAGCATCTGTGTCCAGAAAATAGTAAAGCAGCTTCCCAGACATTATTAATACGAATTCCTTGAAATCAATTGTTTGTTGGATTGTCGCTGTCAAACTTCTCGCTATTCTGTCTCTCACAATTTTTTCCTTGTAGCTCTCTACACTCATCTCTTAAATTCGGTTTCAACTCTGAGCGTACTATGTTTATGCTTACTTATGGCGGGAAAACTCCTGACGGGGCGTGGTCGCGTCGGAAATCCGTCCCTAATTCAAATTCAAATCGACAAAATCCTTTTTAACTTAACTAGTAGTAGTATTAAAAGGTTTGTCTCTATAGAAAAATACTACAGAAGCACTAGTCGTGGAAGTATGTCCTTCACAAAACAGTCCATTTCCGAAGGACCACTTCAAATTAGTACACTCCCCATTCATTTGTCCGTTGGCTGGCTGGCATGGGACTGCAAAAAAAATATTTAGATACATTTGTTTTTGTATCTATATGTGTGTGTAAATACACATTGCACCCTGTGTTGGATCATGAATTATAATTGTTTTTTCAGATTATTTTTGTAAAGTAGCTTATTTGGGTATTGTATGTCTGTATCGGTGTGGTCCTTTCACCGACTACTTCCAATTTCTGTGTTGTGGTATTCTAAATTTGTGGGAATTTAAGGTGAAGGGTTACTTTCTTATTCATTTCTTTCATTTGGCCATTTGTCAAATTTCAACTGGACGTTGGAACAACAAATTTATCGAAACATCAACATTTCTGGGTTGATAAAATTTATACTATTTGTTTCTATGTATGACATTGGATGAAGCCTTTCTTGATTTAATTAAGTTGCCCGATTGGTGTTAATCAATATGGTGTTTTTGTTTTGAAATTCTCAGCTTTGAACAGCTTTAAGCAATCAAACAAGACATTGCTGTACAATAATATATGGGTTTTAGGGGTGATTATGCTTTATTCACTCAAATTGGAATGAGTGTGACGTTGATTAATTAAGATATTCATTTACATTCTAGCTCAACAGACATTCTTTTACCATTGAACAGATACCTTAAATAAGGTAATGTTATATACTCAAATGTTTATACAATCATTGAAAAGAAGAGAGAGAGAGAGAGAGAACATTTCGTGTGGATTAGAAAAATATAATAAGATCTTGTACTCCTATTAACATTTTTCTAGAGTGCTATAAAATTAATATATAAAGTATGCACAAGTCAAGTGTCTATTTTCTTACTAGCTAAGTTCTTGACTTTTTTAAGTTTGTATCTCTAACCTATTGAAAAATTAGAGTAACTCAAGTTTATTTTTTGTTATTATTATTATTAATTTCTTGACGTTATAAGTTTGTAGCTTTTTAATTACTTGCGATCTCACTTGGCAAAATATAAATGAGAATATTATGTTATATATGTATGGTTAGTGATTTGCGTGGGGTGTAAACATTAGTTGTACAAATTATTATTATTATTATTATTATAATGTCACATCAAGAGCATTTTTGACCCGTGTTTAAGTAGCAAAGATTATTGGAAAGCTATTATTTGAAACAAGACTCCAAAATTAATGTTGCTCAAATCGTCAAAATCACATTATTTAGTTGCTCAATAGCCCTCCCTAATCTGAACTAAGATACGTCTTAGAATTTCTAATGGACTATGATTCCACGCTCTGACAATTGAAAAGATGAGATTTTTGAGAAATAAAACGCGTTGTTTTCTTATTTATTATTGTCTAATCGTACAGTCTATCAATTCAGGTAGACGTTATATTATATTAAGTAAAAGATGTCAATTGGACGACATCGGGCCATCCCTGGTCTAACACTAGTCCCAAGTTTTGTGGTGATGACATGAGCGAGCATGCACTTTTTATGTGTCCAAGCCTAATTGTTTTGATTGGTCGAGCTATTTGGATAAGCGCAAAAAATCTTATGCGTTCTGAAATTGAATACTTGAGTATGACAGTATCATATTCACATATAGTGAAGATCGTTTATTCATATTTTGACTTTTCAAAATTGAAACTAGTTAATTACAATGTACTTTGGATGCTGATTGGGTTTGTCTATCTAAGTTTATTTGTCTCTCGTACCCATCCAGCGAAAAAAAATGTCTCGATTTGGAATCGAGGTGGTAAAAGCCCTATATATATATATATATATATAGCCCATAGTGTAAGCCAAAAAATAAAAAATAATTCTGCTCTGTTTTGTTATGTTAATTAATTAATAGTATATATAGTACCTGGTGGTGTATAATAACAAGTAACATGAATACAGAAAAATTGGAAGGGGGGATTCAGAAAATAGGCAGAGGCTACAAAGTGTAGGCAGAATGATCGCAGTGCCTACTCTTCTATTTGCCGCTCCATATTCAATCGCATGGACCACCCTTCATCTCACCTCTTATGTGTGGTCCATGCGTGGCCATATAAAATAATAGAGCGGAACGTATCACATAAAACGTGTGTTCTATGATGATGACATTTAGTGTTTCTAAATCAAAACTTATAATCTATGTAATCAAAAATATTATTATGATATGTAGATTGTAGAGATATGAGATTCTCTCAAGTGTGCATTGTATTAAAAATTGCGTAAATCTTTATATTAAGGTAGCATGGCCCTTCAAAGATTGAGACATGTTTCACTTGTAGAAAGTAAAAAAAAAATAAGGAGTGTAAATGATAGACGTGGAGTTGCTCAAAAATTAATAGAACAATACTTTTTTTTTCTTTTTTTTTTTTCTTCTGAAAAGTAGAACAATACTATTCATTTATCATTAGTATAATTAGTCATAATGATTAGCCGTCCATGTTGTAATCTGTTGTTGCTTTTTATCACTGTATATATTTATAATAGTTATCATACTACGTCCGACTTAAAAAGATGGTTAAATTTTTTTTTCCGTCCATTTTAAAATATATTCTAGTTTCTTTTTAAAAAAATAGTTGAAATATTACCTCTCTTCCACATATGTGTTATTAAATTTAGCTATCTATATAAGTCAAAAGTATATTTTAAATTGTTGTTAAATGTCATACATACATGTTAAATTTAACAACTATTAAAATATCACACTGAATGTGTTAAACAAAATCACTAAAATCTACTCAACTTCAAATGGACCCTATTATCTTCAAAAGTTATTAGCCAAACTTTATTAAATAAATAAACAAATAAAACTTTTTGAAAAACACTAAATTCTAACAAAGTTGTTAAAATTATTATTTAACTTAACAACAAATTTAACAATCAATCAAAAATGATTCTTTTAACAACTTTCTTAAAACCAGATAATTTTTTAGTTGTTAACTAATAATTTCACTAACAATCTAATTTAACATTATCGATGTAGATGTTCTTATATGCCCCTATTTAATGTGTATTATAAAAAATAAAATTATTACAGTAGAATGATTAATAAATAAAATGATATAATAGGTAAACGATATTAAAATTTAGTTTTCTAATACTATTAAATAAACTTTTCTTAATTAATGTGAAAAATGGAATATGAACATATTTTTGAGACGGAAGAAATAATATTTAGGTGATACTTTTTATATGGATCATATGATTAACTGAACATTTTTACCTTACCCAATGTTCACGTATTATCTATCTTGTAATAATAAATTCAATAGGATAGATAGGACGTAGACACAAAATAAGGTGGATGAGTAGTATTATCCACATCACCCTTCATCTCACCTCTTGTCCAGCAATCTCCACACTACTCTCTACCTGCGTGCATTTCACTCTCCAAGTTAAAAAATTAAAAAACTAAAAAAAGTTACATAAATTTTGACACTGTATGTCATCTTACAATTTTGATTCGAAAACACCTTGGGTCTATATTATGGAAACATCTTGTATACGTGGCATAATCATTTCTACTAATTTCATTTGACTCATATGTGTGGTCATATAAAATAATAGAGCGGAACGTATCACATAAAACGAGTGTTCTATGATGGTGACACTTAGTGTCTCTAGATCAAAACTCATAGTCTATGTAATCAAAAATATTATTATGATATGTAGATTGTAGAGATATGAGATTCTCTTAAGTGTGCATTGTATTAAAAATTGCGTAAATCTTTATATTAGGGTAGCATGGCCCTTCAAAGATTGAGACATGTTTCACTCGTAGAAAGTAAAAAAAGAACAAAAAAAAAAAAGGAGTGTAAATGATAGACGTGGAGTTGCTCAAAAATTAATAGAACAATACTTTTTTTTTTCTTTTTTTTTTGCTGAAAAGTAGAACAATACTATTCATTTATCATTAGTATAATTAGTCATAATGATTAGCCGTCCATGTTGTAATCTGTTGTTGCTTTTTATCACTAGTTACGGCACGTGCGTTGCACGTGTCGTCAAGTTCGCATGAAATATATTGGCAAAAAAAATTAAATATTACTTCAAACAGCCAACGAAGTAAATTCAAATATGACATGTAGAAAATATGTTTTCTGTAATGCTTCGCGGATGAGTGGCGTAACCTTCTTTAGCCCAAACTTGAAGAGGAACTGTGTCTCGTTGACAATAATGGAAGAGCTCTGAATCTACACAGAGTAGATGTCACTTTCCAGGTTCTTCTTCACCAGTATTTTGCCTGAAAACATCAAGTAGGAGATCATCGTGGAAGTTCCTCATATAACAAGAAGAATAAATGTGGGGTATCATTGAATCAACCTTATCCACTGCCATATTTATTCTTTCAATATGAGGTTGTCCAGATATTGTGAGCTTCATTTTAGTCTTTATTGCACTTTCTAGAGTTCATCCTATAAAAATAAAACAAGGTTAAAAAACTTAAATCCACTGTACTCATGCATGCATATGAAAACTTATGTAGAAAAGCATGTTTTCTTTCCTTGTCTTTTTTTTTTTTTGCCATTACATAAATAAATACCCAGAAACAATTAAGTTCGATCATATACCATACATGACCATTAAGTCAATATGAGATCACAAGATCACCTTCACGAATCACGAGGGACAAGGTAAACTTAATTGTGTTTTGCATATTCCAAATTCATCTAGGTCATCTTTTTATTCCTCAGGGTGGTGTGGATTGCTAACAAGTTAATTCTCATCACTAATTAATTCGATTGTAAAAGCTAAATAGGCTGATCATGCAATGCAAC